>VBVR01003547.1:0-17247 GCA_011638315.1 Tetramorium parvispinum
AATAAATAATATAAATTATTAAGAAATAGAGTTAGAATTTTATAAAAAAAATTATATAAATGCTTATATATCGTTTTAATATTGAGATCTGTATTCACATAGTTTCATTTAAATATTATTAACATGTGTACATTCGTACACTCAAAAGTTTATTTCAATTAAATTTTTCCCTTTGTACACTCAATAAATTTATATAAATTTCGTGTTTTATTTGTTCAAAAGTTCAAATGTGTGACTGTACATACTTCATAGAGAAAATAACAGAACCGTAGAAAGTGATGGGTTATTTGCCGCTTTATTGCGTGCTGTTTTATTTGCAACGATTGCATGCGGTGACGTGAACAAATGCACCCTCGTTGGACGACGCACCCTCACTGGCTATATGTTACGCACGTGCGTAGCTGCTATTTGCCTACATCTACAGATAAACGGAAGAACATATATTTTCGTGTACGCTCAACACTGTTTTTTCAACAAATATAAATTCTCGTTAAATACAATGAGATATTTTTCCATCAATATTGACAAAAATCTGTATTTACGAATTTCCTTTCCGAGAGAAAGAGAGTAAGAAGGGAAGAAGAAAGGGAGAAAGAGGAAAAGGGGGAGAATTGACACAGGATTGTTTCCATAATTGCTAAAGAACATAAATCGTCTTGTTCTGAATCCTGAGAATAATAGAAAGACTCAACGACAAAATATAATTATATAAGCGTAATTAACTCTCACATTTTCTGCTCTATTTCTGAATTACTAATTCCGTTTCTCAAGTTGAAGCGGAGGGTACGAATTTTACAGTGAATTTACGGGGAAAATAATAGTCACGCCGTCGCAATATGCCGCTATTTCCGAATTCCATATGTACGGGACGGAATGCGTAATTGCGCGAAATCAGGCACGATGCGTCGACCGCGGCGATGCAACAATTGCGCCCTGCCGCCGCCGCCGCCGCCGCCGGCGCGAGATACGTCGATTGTGCGGCGCATACCGATGCATCCGCGAGGCTGCATTTACATCGAACGGCCGCGTTTCGCAAGGCGTCTCGCCATATATGCACATCTGATACAATGTTTTCATACAATTTCCCGCGGCCACGCCAATTCTCCGCCGTGAAAGCCAAGTAATAATTGCGCCTCGCGCGCCTGGCAGCCTCGAGCTAATTATCACGCCCGCACCCGGCGTTCGATAACGGCGGCGGTTGCAGCCGACAGTTACTCCCCCGGACTCGATTTTATATTTAATTGTGCTCGTGAAGTGTGTCATCGGGTTGGCAGTCAGCGTCGCGACGCGCGTTACCATTCTGCGAGCGCGAGCGGGGAATCCTCGTTCGGAATTACCGCCGTATTTACATGACTGGCGTAATCTCCCCTTGACAACGCGTTAATCTCCTCCGCATTACGCGTGTTTGTAAATCAATCTGTATCGGATTATATACGACATATACGTCGCTGTCGCGATAACACCAGCCAGACGTGATTGACTCGATTTTAAATTGAATAAATTAACGCCGCCCGCCTCTTTCTCTCTGTCGGGTTTCCTCTGTGGACCCGTTGGCGAAAAATTAATAAATCGATTGTTCGAATTTCGAACGTCATTGTCTGTTTGAGATTCCTTGCAAATATCCGCGCCCGTCGCGAAATGCGAGCGACACGAGCTGCGAGATGTAAAAGCGAGATAATTTTATATTTTATTGCGCGAACGCGCTTCCCTCGCGCTCCGAATACAAATGTATTTCTCTACGATATCAGATCGGGTGCCAAGCATCTGGCTGTCAAACGAGAGTTATGTACATACTGTAAGTGATAAGCAGCATGCGGGAAGATTCACGACCGCGAGAAGACGTATCGTGCCGTGCCATTCCCCGCTTATTGATAGTATCGCCGAAAATAAAAGATCCCCGCGTGGCTGACGTGTTTCAATTGCGCGATCGAGGAAAGCACACGAAACTGAGTATGTGTAAAAGAGCAAGAAAAAAGGTATCGGAGAACGCATTAGGAAATCAATTTTTATTCGCTTTCATGCGCCGCTCCATTTCGTGCGTCCCCGTGGTAACCCGTTAAAACCGTATTAGCTGTTCAAAGGAGGCGAAAGCTTTCGACGCGAAATATATCGCGTGATACCGTTATCATTAACCTGGCATTAGCGTTAAAGTACAACAGCAATCACTGGAGTGTTACTCGATATCAGAATACATGTACGCCGTTATCTGCAAATTTGCATTATTGTGAAATAATCTTCAAATTATAAAGTTACTAAATAGATTAATCAATTAGCTAATAACCATTTGGTATAATAAAATGTATGATAAGTCACTAATTAATTAATACGTATCCGTTAATTCTTTAGGTAATTATTGAATTTACATATATCTGTCGTAAATTTAATCTTTAATCATCATTGTCGAAACGGAATTAGAATAAAAGAAAACAATTGTGCGAACGGAATTGAATAAGAAAAAAAACCGAAAATTAAAAGAAATTAAAAATTTAATCTTCTTTCCTTTATTGTGATTATACACGCTCTGCTAAAAAAAAATATCCGAACGCGATAAAATATGAGACTTACCGTTATTAGAATTCGAAAATTAGTATCTTTTAGAGTATAGAAGCTTCTTTTGCCGCAAATTATTTCTATTTTTTCTATTATTGTTGGAACTCCTTTTCATCATTTGGAAATTTATATTTAATGATTTGATGATGAATCAGACCATCATCAGTTTTGGTCTTTTAAAAGCTTTTTGAGTTTCAGGAACGAAAAAAAGATCGAGGCTGAATTCGGCGGATATGGAGACTGCTACATTCGTGATATTCCGTTTTTAGTCAAAAAATGTTGGACGAGTTCTCGAACAAACATGTTATCGTGAAGCATCCATTCCTGTGTGAGAGCGGCTTTACAGAATCATCTTTCTATGCTATTCTTGGCAAATTAAACGTCTCACTAACTATTTTACTAATCTTGAAACAAAACTCAATACAAACACGTTGCTCGATACATGTGGCTCTCAGAGAGACATCGCCAAGAAAACACACGAATAGCTTTATTGGCTTACTATAATAGTCTGACAGTATATATAGAGATCATAACTTGTATAAATTCGCACATACCAATTCTGTCCCGTCATAACGTCGTGCGCGTTCTCGGTATTTTAATATACATCCAGTTCGGATATTATTTTAACAGATCTCATATATTGAAGGTTTGCACTTGTGACAATTTTACTAAATGTACGTCACGTTTATAAAAGTATGCGGTGAATTTGAAATTATTTCATCCAAATGGGTAATATAATTAAAATCAGTTCGAGACCGAAAAGTACGATATTAGTTCTACGTTATGAATTTCTATAGGAGTCGAGAATTCCAGTTGCTCGTACATATGTGTAAAACCTACGTGTTTCCTATATGTAACTATATCCGGTTGCCAGCTGGAATCACACGCTGCAGTTAGCGGAAACCGATGGTAGGCTGAATCCGGAAAACGCGTAAAGTGCAAACGTTTACGGTATTGAAGAGGATACGTGGATGGTATTTCCAGCAGCTCTGACCAGTCAGCGAGAACAGTTTTCGATCTTGGTTAAAAGAACATTTTTTCATATAAACATAATAATATAGATTAATTTAAAAAAAAAATAATTTTTGATAATACAATAAAATCTGTAATAAAAGATTTTATATTTGATATTTTCAAGCCAATTTTGTATTATTAGAATTTATTAGAACTTTGATATAAGATTTTTTTTTCTTTGTTCTTGTTTCTTGAGACAAAAAATTACTTCCGGTTTGAATTATGATTTAATTAACTTGGTGTTTTATTCTGTTTGAATGAGCGTCTGTTGTCGCGGAAATCACCGAAGAAAAAGTCATGATAACAAAGTGTTTCCAGTGAATATTGATTGAAGATAGAATTTATTGATGTCTATATTGTCTTTGTCTCGATTGAGGTCTGTATTGAGAGTGTCCAGAGAGGATGATGTCCATCGATTCAACTTCAGCAGCAATTTCACAGAATGGACCACTTTGTGAGCGCGAATAAAAATACTGGACTAAATGAGACTGCGAAAGTAAATTCTCCGTCGCGCTTTATATCCGTTTTTCTTCGTATTTTCTAGAAAAGTAATATCAACATATTTGATTTATTATATATACTACAAGGAGAATTATCAACGCGAATCTAATAATTTTTAATAAATAAAATAAATAACAAACTTTTTGAAATTTTACGATTATCGCAGATGACAAAATTTAAGAGAAAAGAATAGAACGCAGAGAAAGTGGTGTATTATTAATAAAAACCATCTTCAATTCAAATCAAATTAGCAGTAACTTATTATTAAAAGCTGTACTTGTCGTTGTATAATGCAGCGTATAAAATTGTCTACGAAGTTGGTAGCGTATATATCTGTTTCGTTTAGAACATTTATATCGCCGATAGAATAATTGGTAAGCGCTCATCCGCTACTGTGAGGTCAATTTCAATTGTTGTTAACTCGGTTCAAGTCCATCTACTAAAACTTCAACTCGCTAATTTCTCGCGATTAACGAGCATTGAGTAGAGTCCCACATTAAAATTTGCATTTAATCGATAACTCATATATGCTCAGAGTTTCTTAATTGTTAAAATTTTTAAAATAATTGCATAATTAATCGCACTTTTGCAACTATATCCTAGATTAAACTTATTCTCAAAAATAATGTCAATTTAATATATAAGATAAGCAAATAAAAACATTCTATACCCTATTCTATACAACGATACAATCAACCTCTATCTTTTGAAAAGGATTCGATTAAATGGCTTATGTGATTTTTTTCTGTTAAATTTTTTTCTTTAGGGATACTTGAAAAATAAAATTTGTGTCACAATGCCAGATTTCATAGAAGATTTATGTCAAGAGATAGTAAAAGAGTGCCGTAGAATAACGTCGGAAGTGTTCTAAAATGTCTGTCAAACTTTGAACACAGTCTTCATCATTATACGGAGACTGTTTGAAGATATTTCAAACACTTATCAAACTTTTCAGTTTACAGTTGTCTAAAACTTTCAAATGTGATTTCTCAAATAACCAAATTACCATTTGCTCAAATTGTAAAAAAATATACAATAAAAAGAATCGAGAGACTTTTAAAATAATGTGTCACTTGACTCTTAAGACTCTTACCACTTAAGATTTTTTAAAAGTTAGTTAATTAATAAGGTAGAGCAGCACAGTTAAATTCTCAATTATTCAGATATTTCCTTTAAAATAAAAATTGACATATTTCAGCATATTTTGCATAAATCAATCAATTAAAGAATAGAATTCTTTACAATTGTTCTCAAGTAGAATGGAAAGTTTTTGTTAATTTATCTGTTAATTTTGTTATTTAATTTTAATTTTTTAGAATACTATATTGAAATCAAACATGTTTTTGTGCCACAGAATGTAATAAAACATAATAAAATGTTTCTCAAAATTGTTTTTTTTTAGTAATTTTCTTTCATGATTAGAGAATTCTGTTATAGATATATTCAATAAAAAAGAAATAAAAATTAAAATAATTATATTATAGAAAATTTATTATTTTAGTCAAAATTATTCTTATATGAAATATTTCACGAGATAATTTTTCTTTTCCTTAAAAAAATACAACTGCTAATTTTTTTACGGGTAATCGATCGTATGAATGAAGCAATATGATATGCGATGTTAAATACAAGATCACATTGTTGATATTCGATTTATACGATCATATTTAACGTATTGTCGTCAAGCGATGCATACTACGTAAATGTATTTCTACATTTTCTATTCAAATTTATTTCTATTAAAAACATATTGAATAAAACGGAATAATAGTTAGAGAGAATTATTAATTTTATACTTTTGTGTAAGAATTGATAGAAATCATGTACATATAGGTAATCTGCTTCATTCATAATTAATATGTTATACGTTATCAAACATTATTAATAGCATTTAAATATCAATACTATTTAAAATCGGCTATTATTTAAATAATAATTCGAAACAGATTTTTTCGTATCATTAAAATTTTTAATATTTCATAATTCGGCTTTGTATAAAGTTTCATGTGTTAAGTATGACAAATACCACTGAATAATCACAGATATTTTGCGAATATCTCAACAATTGATGTAGAAATCCGCGCAATTCATCGCACTTTGTCATACAACACAATCGCAACCACTTCGATTACTTAATGCTTGCTATTTGTTAATATTTTTAATTGCACGATATACATGTAATTGTATCGTATTACCTTCGATATAATATTCTTATATTGTAATTGTATCATACTCAACATATTATTCTAAATGAATGCTTGCTTTTATCCTTTACAATTTATGTGCCATAAGGCATACTAAATGCTTTGCAAGCATGGTCGCATTCTATGTAATCTTATTGAATAAACTGAATAAACCTCTTGGAGTAAATACGGAGCGTTCGTTAGGTATGGTTTACAGGCACGTTGGATAGAGCTTTACTATTAGTTCTCGATATTGCGCGCTTCAAATATCGTTTCGATACTGCAAAGGAATTCTTCCCGTAAATTGTAGTTTGAGAACAGGTATTTTATAAGTGATTTAGCACAAAGCAGAAATCATATGTTATAAATTAAAGGAGTTGGATATACAGAATTATAGAAATAGAACATAGAATTTAAAAAAATGAATACAGAATATGAAATAAATAATACAAATACAGAATACAGACAGTAGAATATAAAATATGGAATTCTAAATATTAAAAGTATTTTAAATACATACAAAAGAAGATGAAAATATAAATTATCTTTCCGTGTCAATCATGAAATTAAAAATCGGAAAAATATAAAAAACTAGTCTTGTTAAAATCTCATCCATTTTATCTTATCTTATCTGTTGAATATTTCAATTATGGTCGCAAAAATTTTATAAACTGGAATACATTCATTATTGTAGCATTTACTGTACTTTTTAGAGTTGTATTGCAATCTCATATATTGTTGTTTTGTAGAATAATTAAAATAAGATCGATCATAGCAAAATGTGTCGAATTCAGATAGTGTGACATATAATACGTATTTATTACACGTAAGGGAGTTTAAAGGTACATATATTTTTTCACAGTAGTCTCGCTTTGGTCCATCTGGGAATGTCTCCTCGGGGAGAGCTGCCCCGGAATATAAGATAAAAATGACTACGCGCGTGGTATGCTGCTGCCCTATTTTTTTTCTCTTTTTTTCAGCGAATCCCTAGCGATACGAGTTCTCTGTTGCAACGCGTTCTCCATTGTGCAGGTTATGCTTTGGGCTCTCGGCTGAAAGCCTTTACTATGCAATTACCTACACGTCTCTTCAAGGATACGCATTCGGTATTCACCTGTCCTATACTGTTTTGTTCTCTGATACTTTTTGATTAAAAAAAGATGATTTGTCATGTTTTAAAATCTCGATACGAGATAAAGGTAAGAGATGCTCGTACGAGCAGAAGTAAAGATTATTTACGGTTCAAATAACGGTTTCACAAAAGCACCTTGCATTTCCTTTAATATTACCTCAGTATTCCCTTATATTAATTCATTGATTCTTAATATTTGCTATTTCTGCGGCAAAAATTATAATAAAATAATTTTGATTTAATAATGAATAATTTTTCGTTAGACCTTTTGTTATCTAATTTCTAAATATTAAATTATTGTCTTTAATCATAATATCTGATACTATTAGAAAAAAATTTAACAGTTAAAATTATAAAATTTCTTATAGCTACATATTCTTTAACATGTTAAAATATAAAATGATGTTACTTCATTCAAGTGAAAAGATGTAATAAATATAAGAAACGGATAAGTTCACCATATAGTTCAAAGAATGTTGAAGAAAAATGAAAAGATCAGTTGTTTATCAAGCATCGATCAATTATATTGGTCGACGGAAGGAGATCTCGATCGCAGGAGATCGCTAGAATTGACACGAAGTGTGGCGAGGGCTACTGGTATCGACAGGCCTCAACGATCAGGCCGTCAGCGTCTATCACGGTTTCGAATCGAGTTCGGTGTTACATTGGCAAAATCTCCTTGCGACCGGCATGCTGTGAAAGTTTCATCAGCCGACGGCATTATCATTTGTGCAAGCAATTTCGATGCGATGCAATTAATACAAAAAAAAAATTCGAAATGAATTCGAATTTGGCTCGCGGGAAATAACGAATCGTTTGTGACACAGTATCGGATTATTTTTGCGATCATTTCTTTCTCGATATTCAAAAGGGAACAAAAGTTAATTTGCGGAATATACCTAGTTATATGAAAGCTTCTCAGCGTGATATTAAATTTTTATAGTTATAATGATTCTTTCTTGAGTTTACTTAAGTTGTTGCTGTTCAAACTTTTCTTCCTTCTTCGTCGCTTAGTTTACATCGCTTTGAATGGAAGTTTCAATTTTCATAACAACAGATGTTCCATGAAATGCAATATCCCTTTTTGCAACAGAAAATTATCAATGTTAGAACCAAGTACTTAATTTTATTTTTGTTATATATTATATCAAGCCGAAACAAAGGATATATTAATTGACTAATATAAATATTTAATATATAAAGAATTAACATTGTTCTTGTTATTTTGTAAAATTATTAATGTTGTTCCATGGTTTAATTATATCGCGTATAAATATTATTCTATAGAAATATGCTCACGAAAAATAAAAAGCTCACATTTTGGAATTCTATTCTCTCTAATAGCACATGTTAGTTTTTTTATATATTTCCTAAATGTATCTAATGTTTTAGAAATATATATATAATATATATATAAACCATCATATGCTGGGTTTCCATTTTTTACAAAAATAATAAGCTTTTTGGTAAAAAAAATATAAAATGATAAATCCAATTTCGAAGAAATTTGCGGAAATTCAAACGATGATTCACAAAAGTTAGAGGTTCGTTGTTTGTTATTCCAAGCTCGAAATGCTCCTGTCTGTGCTACACTTTTCATATAAAATAATCTATCTGTATTTCAAATAACAACATTCATTTCTTATGCGTAATAAGCCATCTTTTAAAAAGCACTGAAATTAAAAACAGTTATATCGTTTTATTTAAACGTCATAGAAATCTCATGGATTATTAAAACGGAGAGAAAAATGTAGAGCATGTCCTCCTGTGATGCAGGAGAGAAACGAAAAATGATACCACTTTAATGACACGCCAGTGATCGATCCTAATTAAAATTTAACGTCTGTGGAGCTTTGATTTTGATACAAGTTCGAGTTCGAATGGAAATGAGTTCTTGTAATGGATATTTTTGTTACGGTGAAGCCATCCACACCGTTTATAGTCGCTATCTCGATATTTCGCAAGCTGTATTTTTCGTTAGAACGAATTTATAGTGAGTTTATACGAAAACACGTCGTTTTACATCGAAATCAAACTGCGGAAAGTCATTAAAGTGTAACGCGATCGTTAAAGTGCTGAAAACAGGTGATTCGAAGTGAAACTAGTAATTCGTTACGCTAATCGGATTTTCAGTGATCTTCTCATTAAATTCTCATTTAATTTCACTTGTCTGTTGGCTTGTAAACAGTTTGCTAATAGTTTTATTTATTTTGCGTGAGCGCTTTTCCGATGTATATAACTTGCTTCAAATATGATTTTATTTTCTACCTTCAATATAAAATTGCTGATTATTACAGATTATATCAGTAAATTGTTGATAATAATATTTTTGCCTTTCGAGTATTGTCAATCTTATTGTCAATTTCTTTAAAATAATATTAATGACGATAATAGAAACGTTGCGGAATATATTTTTTGAGCCATAAATTTCAACATTTATGTCTGATAATTTATTTAATTTTTATCTTGCTAAAAAGTATCTAGAAAAATATAAAACCGTTATGTATGATACCGTTGATATATCTCGAATGTTCACGGTGCTGTTGATGCTATTATGGAAGATCATTACGATTACTATGGTAAATGTTACACACAAGCACGGACATAGGGACAAGTAATGAAAGGATTAAGTCGCGTATAAAGCGCTTTATCCGAATAGAAGCACTCGCTTTGTGTCTGACCCGTAAAGCTACATTTAACGGAAGCTCTGCTGTTGCTGCCGTTGCTGCTGGTCTCGACTTCACACACATATCGCCCGGCGCGGCTTCCGGAATTACGTGTATTTTCACATTTCAAATGCTCACGTTGACGTCGCCCTCGTAACCCGCTCGTAACAATCGGGATTTGTGTAAACGTACGCGGTCTCCCGCTATTATTTCCCGTACACGTCGTGATTAATAACCGGCCGAGCGAAGGATCAAAATAAACCGTGGACCGCTCGAGAATTTGTAACTTGGCTCCGCTTTCTGAATCGCCTTATCGCCGCGTACGATATTCTACGCGATGACAAATTTAGCAGCAGGAAACGCTCTGGCAAGCTACGACGTCTCCCCCGAAAGTTTATAAGTTTATTCATGCGCAAAGAGATACAAATTAATCTTCGCGAACTAACTATGAGAAGAAAGACACGGTTACGCATTCAATGGCTATTGATTATTCGATTATATAGTTAGATTATATTGTCTAATATGTAATATATATATATGAAACAATTAATTTTGCGTAAAGTAGTTATTATTAGAATCAATTATATATTAATTATAATTAATTTTGCATGAAAATACTGAATATGCGAAGTGCCTCTATTATATTCTCTTTTAAATGCATATTTTAAGTGTATATAAGTCGATTTTCCTTTGATGTAAATGCAGATACTGATAAATGTCTTTCAGAGATATGAAGCATGCTCTCGAGCAAATTAAGCTTTAGGAAAAGCAGATTAATAATAACATTTTCCTTCTACTGTGACAAAGTAAGATATAACTAGATGGCAAATAAAGAAATCCAAGTATAATGTCTCCCCGCATTAAAGATGTCCTTTATCCCAGGACAACAGCGATGCTGGGAGATACGGGGTTTCGCGAGTGCGACACGTGAGCTATAAGCGGACCTGTTTCCTCGGGAATTGCTATTGTGAAACTTGGGAGATGATACAACGCAGTGACGTGATTATGAAACACGCGAGAAGACGGAGGATCGGATTATCACGCGTCGCGAAACATCGATGCGGAATACCGGTGCAACGTTCGCAGTCGTGCGAATCCAGGTGCGCTATAATCCAGGGAATTTACGCTCGCTCGTTCGTCTCTCGCAAAATATATCTCACGAAAGAAAAAGGGAGAAAAGAACAGGAGAAATATCCGGATCAAAGAGTCAAGAGGATTAAACGCAGTCCTATGTGGCATGTTTAAATGAGTTTCCTTTGCCATCACATTCCTTGCGGTTTCATGTGACGTATATACGGATACTTGTATAAATACATTAAAAAAACAACAAGTATTTATTAAAACATGGAATAACTACATTCGCGCACGTTTACGTGCAGTCTCACACGCGGAATAAAATCACACGAGAAATGTTTTCGAGACGAAGAATGTTTTGCGGAGCATCTTTAAAAAAGCATTCTTCACATAATGTGACATGTTAATATATGTAAAAATACAAAAACCGGGAGACTTTATCTAATGAAATTTAAAATACATTTATTTTAATAGTTATATAGTATAAATAATAGTATATAGTATATATTTATAATATAGTATGTTTTAAATGTACGCTATAAATATTATAAATAGACGGAAAAAATTTTTTAAATATAATTATGTATGAAAATATATCTTTTCCCTTTCTTTTATAATCTCTGTTTGTATATATAAGAAATAATAACAAAAAGAATTTTTAAAAAATTAAAGGAATAATTTTCAGATTTTCTTTTACAAAAAAGTGGAGTTTGGGAAAATGAGAAAAAAATTGCCATTTAATTATATGTAAATGTAATAATTGTATACAAAATATAATTATATGCATATAGAATATCGTATAATCTAATTTTATTTTTGTAAAAAAATGCAAAATTATTTTCTATAAGTAATTATTTTTTAATTATTCTTCTTATTATTTTTCTTATATATGAACAAAGATTACATAAGAGAAAGAAAATATATATAAACATATTTTACATACAATTATATATAAAAATATTTTTTCTTGAAATTTATGTCTTGAATAAGTTTTATTAAATGAAGCTTGTGCCAATTTTTATATTATTTTTAAGATTTACGGAACAGAATTTAATTTTAAACTTAAATTATATAAAGATTATTATTAAAATTACGTGAATTCAATTTCTGCGGCAAAAGAAGTCATTCAATATTATATATGCATATATGTAATGTTACTTAAAGTTTCAGTTATCAGATTTTGCGTTTAACTCGTACGATAGAACTAGGGAATTGAAATATAAATTCAATTCAACTAACAATCTTTATACCATCATTATTTAATTATAAGCGATTTAGTAATATTTTACGGTTTTATGATTTTTCTAAAAATAATTCGTGTATTTTACAATTTTTGTGACACATTTTGCGATGTTTGATAAATTAATTATGTATGTATGGTCTCTATAAACCTTATAAATTTTCATGCAATTCTTAATAGCCCAAAGTGTTTCAGCATATTTTTTAACGTTAATGAATTCTTTAAATAAAGCTTTCATTTTTATATAAAAATAATGTAAAGATTATAATTTTTCGACGTTTGAATATGCCGTCGCATTTATATTTTTATATAAATCTTATTTGTAATAGCAAGAGTGATGCATCTCTCTGATGCATAAACTGTCGCGTCAAATAATAAAAGCACTTTTTCATTATAATTTTATACTGTCACAAAAATACGATATTTATATAAATTATATAACATATTGTATTATGCAGTTTGTTCCCAACTGTCGTGTTGAATTACGGATCTTATAATAATTATAATTTTACAAGTTAAAAAATGATAAATAATTTTTTAGATATAATACATAAACTCAAATATGATGGAACAGCATTGCGTGTCTCTAATTCATTTTTATAGCTAACATTCGTGGAAGTCTCTCCGGTAGTGCGTCGTATTTTTTCACACGTTAGAATATTAAATTCAAATTTAAGTTTATACATGTTTTATCAACATTTAAATAATTATATGTATACTTAATTATTTATATTTAACATCTAACGTTAAATAACATGCGTCGTTTAAATAATTATATAATAAAAACCCAAATACAATAAAATAATGCGAACCGTAATTTTACTAACTATTAAATGAACTAAACGAAATCACGAGGAAATTTGTAAAATTAATATCGTAGTTATAGAAAATATGATATTCACCTATTATGATAATTTTCAGTTAAACATTCCCAGATTTAACCGAACTTGCGCGGGTGTTTTAATGCATTGACGACATTGCGTCTCAAGGTTTTTTTCTTTACAAACAACTATCTGCGTGGAGAATGATTTTCGTCTTCACATTTAAAACATATTTACAACATTTTGAACAATAATCTTTAATAATTCAAGTTTTATCCTTCCACTACCCCGTTGGTTAATAATATCCAATTACCTTTAAAGCTCCTTAAGAAATAATTACTCTGTCAATCAATTAACATTTCTCCGCAATGTGATATAATTGCTTCGCAACGCTAATTGCGACACGTTTAATCTTGATCTCGAGGGCAAATAATTACGATTATCAAGAAACGCAGGAAACACTAACTAACAGTAACATTGCATCAATATTACAATTTCCCGCTCAACCATATAAACGCAACATGACACATGGTGCACATAACAGTTACATTGTTGAGCAGGAAATTATAATATTAATGTGATGTTACTGTTAATTGGTGTTTACTGACAACATCGTTATACTTTCTCTCTCTCTCTCTCTCTCTCTCTCTCTCTCTCTCTCTCTTTCTCTCTCGCCCTCTCTCTCTCTCTGTCGCTGTACAATTTTAACACGAAGCCCCAATTAGTTTCTCCGAAAAAGAATTACCTTCCTCTTCCATGGTGGCGGATGAGATTTCCTCAGGCTTGGCCTCAATCCAAATTGGTTTCCTCCGACGAGTCAAGTATCATCGGAGAACGCGACGTCGCTTTTCTCGCGCACTTCACCTTCGACGCGGCAATGCTTATTCGCAGCGCGTCGCGCGACGCGTTTCCAAATCTCCCGAATTTACCATCCAAAGAAGGCGATTCGATTTCGCGCCGCCCGTCCTCCCCGCGCGCATCGAAGCCGGGCGAATCTCGAATATACGCGCGCGCGTAAATATTTACCCCCCGGCGTCGGATCCAATTAAATTTTCCACGCGCCAATTTTCGCGATCGCCCTCGCCAGCGCGGCTCTGTTCAACGGCGTCATCATTAATCGTCCGCCTCCCCTTTTGTCTTCCCTCTGTCACGGAGATTATCTCCCTACTGATGGCGAAGGAACATTCGCGCGCGCAACTCGTATTAAAAAAAAAAAAAACAAAAAAAAAACTAAATTATACCACAAAATTAGGCTACCGATTCGGCGACGAATTAATTCTCGCGTCTTCAGGACCGTTCGAGGATCGAGAGGCTCGAACTACATAAAATGCGGTCGGAACTTGTAATTTTTACTTTTGGGAAAAAAAGTACTTTCCTTCAGATTTCTCCTAAAATCTCCGACGCTCTCGACGGGCTTTCCGTTCAACCGCTTTCGCAGCCGCGAAGCTTGCAACTGGTGGCTGAATTCCCACGTCGAGACCGCCGAGACGCTTCCCTACAATCCCTTCGCCGTAACTCCGTTGTAAGCTGCGCGAAAGCTCGTCACTCGTGACGCTTTAATCCAGGCGTGATCGCCGGGAGAGGCTGCCCGTAATTTCGAAGCGTACGCGGGCTTCGCCCGCTCCTTGCAATCCCCTGTTCATAATCGTCAAATTTGATTTGAAATTAATTACCACGATACGAGAGAAGCTCGATTACATCGGGCTATTGTGGCTGGTCTGAAAAAAAGCGATAAAGTTTCATGAAATTACTTTTTATCGCATAACATCTCGTTATGTTGTAAAATCCGTAATTGTAATCTTATCCCAATAAATAATTAAGTAACAGTAATATAATATCAATTATAATTTTCCAATTAACAATGTAACCGTTGCGTGTACAAAATGTAATATATTGCAACTGACGTAGATAACAATTAATAAATGCAAATTGCAATTTTTGAATAAAAGAATAAGAATTAATCTGTTGTATATTTTTAGAATAATCAATATGTCAGTTATTCAGTATTTATATAATATGGAAAATCGATAACTTCTGATTTATTTAAATTTGTCTTGGAATAGTAATAAAAGATTTAATTTTCTCTTTTTGCTCGGATTAAATAAACAAATTATTAGCATGATTATTTATAATTTATAAAAAGCAATTGTATCTTAAACGGTACAAATACACGAATATTTTACTATTTTTATAACAGACAATTAGGCAGAACTAAATTCGTTTGGCAAAACGAAGCAGGAATTCTGCGACTCAAAATAGATATTCGAGAAAATGCTAAAGAAACCAAAGGAAGCAGAGAAATGATTTTGCATGTATAAATATTCGTGGGTTTGTACATGCGTAACTGAAAAATTACTTGTACATTAATTTTAAATATTATTACTAGAAACTTTGTTCTTATTGAAGTCAAATACAAATATTTTTATGAAATGTAAGTAAGTCATTAGCAAAATTGAGATTTTAAGTTTTACTTCAACTTAAGGAGTATTAAATATTATACGTTCATAATACACATGAATAGTAAATCTATTTAAAAAAGTATGTCTGCTCTAATAAATTTGAGTTTTACCATATAATAATGATTAAACAGCTTATCGTCAAATTCTACACTGCAATAAAATAATGCATATATTTTACTTGTTTTTCCTCTTGAAATAAAAACAATAATTGCTTCGTATCAGATAAATAAAATATCCTTCCGCATTGATTTTATGAACTTTTATTTAGATCGAAATTATCTTTACATAATAAAATTATTTCCTGTTCTGTTGACCCTGGCGCAAATCCTGGAAACAAAAAAGCTTTGTATATGTATATGTACACTCCGTTATAGATTTCATAATTGTATAAACATTATGTCTACTTGTGAGTAAAGTAAAAGGTGCAAATTTATTGGAAATTATATCAAATCTAATTCTGTTGTATTAAACTTTTTCATTTTTATATTCGAATCATTTAAAACCTTCATAAGACAAGTTTACTTGTGCTCCTAACTTAAATTTCACTCAGAAAGACTTAATTGACAAGTGTTTAATATATTTTCCCAATAAGCACCAACAAAATATATTTATATAAATAATTACCCTCGGGAAGTTGCGGACAGGAGGCGTTCTTATACGACGATCCGTCTTGGACCTGTTCCGTACCACTTTGGAGTGAATGGCGCAGGAGACACAGTAGTGAAGTTTAGCATACAGCTTGGGCAGCTGATACGATTGATAATAGCTGGCCTCCGTTATGTCCCTGACGGCAGCAGCTTCGACAATGTTGCGAATGACAAACTTCTTGATTGCTTTGTCTTTGGGGACACAACGTGCGCAGTTCGTACAGCGAACTGGATTCACGTGGCCACGACCATGCTTGGCACGTCCACCGTTTCTACGTTTAGTAGTCTGACAAGTAAACAATGAATTAGATGCATATTGACACAGATAGCGTGTCGGAGACACAATAGTCACAAATTACCATTTTGTATCGGGAACTACACAGAAAGAATCCAGACAAGGTAGAGCCAGAAAGAGAATATGGCCCGGTTTTAACCTCTTTTTATGTCCACGATGATAGAATTCGGTCCGAGAAATTTAAAGCCAATCAATTTGCAGCTTTTACGGAAAAGTGGCAATTTTATTGGCTACACATTTCTCAAATCGAATTCTAGCATCGTGGACATAGAGGGAGAGAGTGGCGAACTGGGTCACGTGACCGCGTCTCTTCTGATGGAAATAATTTTATGTAAAGCTAATTTCGATATAAATAAAAGTTCATATAAAATCAATGCGGAAGGATATTTTATTTATCTATACGATTTTATTTATACGAAACAATTATTGTTTTTGGTAATACTGAAGGAGACGGGCAACCTCACCGATTTTGCTGCAACTTAACAATATTGTAGATTTCGGTATGTAATTTACGAATCTGTTTGTTTAAATCGTCGCTCTTTAATATTCGATGAGTTATTAATTGCCAAAAATCGAAGTTCTGAGGGTGCATCCCGATGGGTAGAGAAATAGCGGAACGAAACAGTAACGGAATCACTCTGATTGGTTAGCTCTCCAAATTATAG
>VBVR01003548.1:0-17241 GCA_011638315.1 Tetramorium parvispinum
GAGGGAGGGAGGGGCAGGCACAGCGAAAGAAGCGGCGACGAGAGGTTTGCGTTGCGTGGGTGTTTCGGCGCGACTCTTCTGGAGATTCGAGCGAGAGGACTACATTGCGCGCGATACAATGACATTCCGAATGCGAAGCAGAACTTACGATTGCGCTCCGTCAAAAAAGAGATACGTGCATTCTCTTAATTGTAACTGTAATCGCTAAATATAAATTAGTATTAATAGCTCCCAATTATTCGCAAATTTAAATGCAAACTGACATGATAAAACAATTATTACCGAAGGTCACGTTTCGCATTGATTTACATCTAAAGTGACAATGTCCCGGCACATTTTGAAAAAATTAATCCACAGACGAGCAATTTTAATGTTACTCGGTAGAATTCGCGACAAATGATATCGGAATGATACGTATCGTAATGAGGATAATAACGCGGATACTTTGCGAAGGATCGAGTCATGCACGTGGCGAACGGTAGCGAAAGAAAGAAGAAGGGAAAATAAGGTCTCGGCGACTCTCGACTCGAGACGCCACGGTGAGAACGAAAAGCGATATTTTTATATCCACGGGAGTAAGCTCGGTGGCGCGCGTCCGCTACCGGGCCTCAGCCTCTATTAATATCCATGGACCGGGCTTCCTCTCAGGCGTTCGTAGTGAACTCTCTTTGCACGAGTAACAGTGACGAGATGTACGATTGGCCGCGGAAGAAACGAGGCTTCTCCGAAAAAATTCTTCAGTCGGTCACAATTTTGAGAAAGAGGTCATTATCAATAGATATCCAAGATACAATTACTAGCGTGACGATGCATTTAGGAAAGCAATTTTAGCACGTGCATGCGCGTATCAATAAAAATTAAAATTGAGAAATCTTTCATTCAGAACTACTATCGAACGATATTGTCTTACAAAGAAATGAATGGTAATATGAAAGAATCGATGACAAATGTTAAATTAATTAATTATTGAACGAGATAGCACAAAAAGATAATTTAACCTTTGGTAGAATATAATCAACTCGGCGAAATCGACGAAAAATTTAGCGAGTGAAATTGTATCTCGATGACGAAACCGGAGATTTCGGTGCACCGTTGTCGTAAATGTCGATTCGATTTCGAGAATGAGGAGAAGATAGTGGGAGGCAGTCGTGGGAAGCTTGCCAAAAGTCGCGGGGCAGAAATCAGTCTTCTCCCGTTTGTTTGTCGTGGCCATACCACCTCGTGAATCCATTGGTAACGCGACACCCCCATCGCCGCGCCGCGCCGCGGCGGTTGTGTCACGATTACGACGGCGGATAGTCGAACTCTGCGCTGAACTATATATACATTCGCGAATCCGCGTCGTAGAAAAGCAGAACGCAGACCGGCGGTATCGGGCGCCATATATCTTCGTTGCGCGCGTAAACATTTGTTCGATTTTACCAGTATTACTGTAAGGCTGTGAAAGCGATGTCTGACAATGCGTTCTCAAACTGAACCTCTCTGCCGCACGAAATCAAATTCGGAAACTGATTATACCAGATATTTTTATATTTGTGTGATATATTTATAAAATTTTTATTTTTTTTCAATCTTAAAAATTTGATATAAAATTGATGTCTATTTTTACCACAGATTAACTTTAATCTCGGTTTAACTTACTTTCTATCTTTTTTTTAGTCCTAAGAATTAGAAAAAGATGAAAAGTAAGTTAAACTGACAATGAGATTAAAGTTAACCTTGGCCGTGGTAGAAATGGACATGAGTCGATGGAATATTTTATTCAGTATGAAATTGCTCCTTCAAAAATATGATAACATTTTCTTTCAATAGGACAATTTAATCAAAGTTAATAAAAAAAATTTGTAAAAAAAACTATATGTGGAAAATTAGAGCTCTCTATGGAAGTAATTTCGCCTGGTCAATGATTCAACTGAATGAATAAAGACCAGGAGAATTCATCCACGTATTCGACGATGCAATCCGAGATGAAATCATCGTTGCATTTGTGCTGAGTTGAGTTTATGTTAACCGCGCGTGACAAGCGTCACCATTCGTCATTTTTTACGGACGGTTTTTAACATGAGCTCATCATCTGCCGGAATTCCTGAAGTTATCAGGATTCATTCATCAGAAATGAATCATCCGAGCGCCGAAATGTACCCTCGTGCGACCACATATACTCTTCCTTTCGCTGCGGTCGGCGACGCGTATACAAATATTAGCTTAAATGCCGCGAAGAATCTCGACGGTTTGATGAATCAAGAGAGTGACTGAAAGCGCTCTCAGTATTTTTTTTTCCCCATCGTCGTCGAGTAACTCACCCGCACTTACGCGCAAACAAACACTCGCGCCATGTTTGCGAAAACTGATCGCTCCTTACTTCGCGAAATAACCGCAAACGGATTCGTTTAGCTTGCGACGGAAACATTTCCGCCTCTCCAGAGACGTGCAATATATTCCACGACCCGCGTTCTCAACGACCGCGATATATTTTTTTTGTTTTAAAAGAAATTTTAGGAACGTCGGAAGCTCGTGGATTACTAATGATAGCATGAAAGAAAGGAATTATTTTAATTAAATCAAAAGAGAAATTGAATTGAAGAGATTAAATTAATTCTACGTCGATCAATCAATTTTTTAATCTTTTTCAATCACACGTGTCACACGTGTTTGTATTGATCATGAGTGTACTCTGATAGTATACACGCCTTTTAGCGATCTTTTGTGATTTCTTTCAACTGTCATGCCTCCCGACTCATATGCACCTTTAAGAACCGATTCTACTTTCACATTGACCTCCGTTTTCTCGTTTTCGTCTCCTGCCACTTGATATGCTATACACGCTCACAATTGCGATTCTGAGATCATACTTTCAATGATTTCAGATTTTTCCGTATCGATGTAATTCCCATTCTCGGGGAATTCATCTTAAAAACCGAAATAAAAATCAGAGTAATCGGAAAAAATCTTTTGTACTTTTTGCTTTGAATATCTACAGAGTGATGTCACATCGATATTTAGCATTTTGCAAATAAAATCGCACGATTTTTTGCATATTGTGTACGAGTATGCCGTCGTTGGTCTATTGTTATATTGTTATACTGTGCGGTAATAACAACGGGCAGTTTGTTTGAAGAGATAAGAGCTGTGTACGTATGCATTCGAGATTGAGCGTCGATAATTTCGGTCTGACGTCTTACTGTCTATTTCTCCTACCACAAAAGTCAACGAAGGCATTTAGCTTAGTTTCTCTTCGATATTCATTTCGTCATC
Organism: Tetramorium parvispinum; assembly: GCA_011638315.1. NCBI lineage: Eukaryota > Metazoa > Arthropoda > Insecta > Hymenoptera > Formicidae > Tetramorium > Tetramorium parvispinum. The sequence goes on from VBVR01003548.1 coordinate 3,256, forward strand.
GACGGATCGATACATCCGACCTCGAAGCGAAATGACTCAAGCATGAAAGATCAAAAAACTTATTATGTGTGTGTCTATTTTTCTTTCAATATTTTTCTACTGTTTTATCTTTATATAATATAAATATCGGTTGACATATTCAACAAAACCATTTTTTTCCTAAACCTATATAAAATATTTACGATTTAAAAACCTACTTTTGTGTTCTATTTGATATTATCTTAAATATATATATTTTTATGTGTATTTACCAAGAAAATTTTAATGATTTAACATTAATTTTGAATATTTTACTACTTATTATTATATACATTATTATTTTACACTACCTATTATTGTAATATTATTGTATCAACAAAGCATCAAAATTTTACAAAATAACAGATTATTAAAATAAATCCAAAAAACGTGTCGAAAATAATTAGATATCAATATCCGATTAAATCTCAAAATTAAACGTTCATGTATTATATTGCGAAGGGCTATGAAAATTTATATGCACGTTTCAGCACATTTCTCTCAAACGCATCGACAAAGAAAACCACGGTGTGCAGAAAAATGTGAAACGCGTCTCGTGTTTCTGCACATTTTGCCGGCATAAAATGCAACTGGTTCGCACGACGGCGTTCCGCGGCGTCGGCGCGGCGTTTTTGAGGGTATTGCACGTATGAACAAACCTTAAGAGTCCTCTCGTCCTATACAGTAAGACGAAGAAAGTGAAGGAGAGAAAGAGAGAAAGAGACGGAGAAAAAAGAACAGATGCATTCCAACATGGGAAGGTGGGATGGATCCGTCTCTGATAATCCGCCCATTGGAATGCGTACCTCGTACACCTTGGTATATTCTCCCTCTCGGTTTCACTACACATAAGTGCATCTACCTACACACACACATACACAAACATACACAGGCACACATACACACTTCGCGCATATTCGGCAGTTATTTTTAGAGCAATTCTAACAGGCGAACATGTGGTAGTGTTTCGAACGCAATAACTGACATCCGGGAACTTATTCATCGCGTAAATCACGAGTTCTAATTTATATGGCATTAATGATATGTTTTCATTATCCAATTATTGTAATTTTCCGACGATATGTAGAACAGAGAGAATATGTGAAAATAAGGGTATATTGCAATTTATCTTTCTTCAAAAAATAAGCATAAAAATCGTATTTAAAAATTATAATTATCCGTTGAAATTCGAGTCATAAATCAAGTTCAAGATATACTTGCAGAACGATTTCTTTTAAGTCCCTTTAATTTATTAATTCTCAGAAAACAGGAAAGGGGAGTCATGAGTAATTTCTCGATACTTAACGAACTATCGCTTCGCAGAAACCATCATTGCACCTCCGGAGGCATTCCTTCGCGCGCGTTCATTCATCGGCTCTCGCCGCAATTATTTGCTGAATGGAAACGATCGCGGCCGTGGATGGCGACGTGTCGCGTGCATCGGAACGAGCTTTTGATGCACCTTGATGCATTCTACCTCTCGGTCGCCGCCGCCGCCGCCGCCGCCGCCGTCACCGCCGTCACCGCGACTCGATTGCGAATATACGTAACGACCGTAACGTGTTCGTGGAGCTTATTTTTAGACCGGTCCAAGATTATTTTTAGAAGTGGCCTGCCCACCGGCAGCTTAACCCTGACTTACGTCCCTACGTCTTCGTGGACACCGCAGGGACACCGCGAAGATCGGTGGACCATTAGGCGCATCAGTCGAAAGATACACGGTCGCCAGGAAATGAGCAACGCGCGAAACGCGCGGCATATTTTCTGGCCGTTCATTCTGGATTTTTGACATTCAACCCGTCGCCGCTGTAACGTGCAAGTTTATTATCGCGACCATGTTATAAATTATGATTCATATATTAATGATAAAAATATAATAAAACAACGTATAAAAGGCCAAATGAATATTTGATTATTCACAGACTTTTTAACGATACAAAATTTTACCTTCTTCAATCTTCTGTCGCTTTATTTCGATTGAACATTGGTCAATGATAACGAGCAATTCAATGATGTTTGAAAGGTACACATACTACAATACATGTATCAGATATCGCGATCGTAAAGATCTAACCGTGAAGAACATTTTGAAGTCATTTGCTCCACATCGCCGGAGTTTATCGGAATCGAAGACGAGGTTCAACAGTAAAACTAGGTATTACGATCACACAGAGCACGATGACGCAAGCTTGCGAGCTTCTATTTGCGGCCACTATACACGTAGATCAAACTGTTCTCTCAAGCTCATGCTCTGATTTCGCGCCGATGTGACGTTCTGCGCGAATGTGTTGAAAGAAGCGAAAATCATGAAATTAAATAGCGCATTTTAAGATAAAGAAAATCTAATTTCAAAGAGATCTCAGAGAAATCTTAATTCTAATGAGAAGATTAATGAAAATTTGAGAAAGTAACAGATGAGATTTTTAATCATAGCATGTATATAGAAACCCATACATTCTCAAAAGTGGCATTTTTATGATTATAGGCTCTTCCACTTCCTTCCATTCGACAGACTTAGTTCTCACTAAGTGAGAACGTAAAAACTTTCTTAATAACTTTCGAAACTCGCGCGGCGAAGATTAAAACAACACTTTCTGTATACAACATTAGTTACAGCTTTTTAATATTGTCTACAGATTTGCGAGATGACACAACACGTTATAATTAAGGCTAATAATTAATCGGTTCTTCCTTTTTTGTTATAATTTTTAAAAAGTATAATTAATCATATGTTTCTTTTTTGACATATGTATTCTTGATCTTGATCTTTAAGGATCACTGCGGCCGATAAATTATGTAACATTTTATGGTCACGGCCCTTTTTAGCGTTCATTAAATTGTTCACCAACGACTTCAGAAACAGCAATACGCGAATTGCGAATAAGCAATAATGGAACGTCGTTGACGTAATTCCCTTTGTTCGTAAAACCGGTCATCACATTTGCGATTTATAGAATGCAGAATATATATCGTGTCATATTCCAACTGCCTACGAAGCGACCCACTTTTCGAGAAGGAGACGAATGAAATAAGATCTATTTCGTTTGGATGTTTTACGGGAAGACGGCTGCTCCTGCCGCGCGACTCGCAATAAAAATAACAGCGATATATTACGAAACATATTTATAGAGAGAGGGCTCGTAGCCACCCTCGCACGATCACCTACAATTGGGTCGAAGCCCATTAATTATTTCCGATGCTCTGCCAGAATATTAAAGAATTACGGCCGACTCGATAACGAACCGTTCGCGTGCGTTTTCTTTCATTGCTCGATTATTGTATCTCTTGTATGTCACGTAATGTGTCTGCCTCGTTCGGTGATTAATTCTTTAAATTAATTTATCGTGTTGAACGTGACTTTTTGAAATGAATGCGATTTATAAAAGCACGATAAAATATGAAAGATACATGATGAATGATTTTAATCCTTTGAGCAAGACAATTAAATTCGATCGTTGTCATGAATTTTATTTTCGAATTCCTAAAATATACATTCAATATTTTTCTATATTCATGTATTATTTATTTTCAACTTTCTATATAGTTTGAAGCGTCAAAATTTGTATAAAACACTCGACGAACTATTTAAATAAAGTTTGTATTAGATAATATTTCATATTTTTACATTAATAATATAACATTCTGTTAGTTTGGATAAATTCCTCGCTAGATTTTTTATTCCTAATTATATTAATCGACGCACAGAAGGTCTTTGTTAATTTTGCTTTCATTATCATCATCATTATCGAGTCAAGTTCGTTATTAGCGCACTCGATAAGAACGCCGACGAAAGAGATCGCTCACGAAAAGGAGCACTTGATTTTTTTTAAATTTGGGTACTTCTGTTTTCCCTCAACGTTCTTCACCTCATCTCTTTTTGTCAACCGCAAGCCTCCTGACGACATGGCCTCTAACGTGAATGGATGCACAGTGTCCGACATTCGAGGCGTAATGACGCGCGTGTACTTAAATATAGTGGCTCTGGAGTCTGGAGTCTGGAGAGGAGAGGAGAGCTCTAACTCGGCGACGCGTCTCATAAAAATAGATGCGAGATTCGAGACGAGAGTTTCAAAAGTTGCAGCTGATCAAGCTCTTATTATAATCTTCAGATTAACACACTATACATTTAGGGCCGGTTTTTCCAACTTCTTGGTAAGCTAATAGTTAAATAATACATCTAAACTTATCTAATTTGAAGATAAGATGAAGATAGACGTATGATTTAAGCATCAGTTTAGCTCACCAAGAAGTTGGAAAAACCGGCCCCCTTAAAATGATATTTGTAATCAGAAACAATGTAACAACGGTAACTTGTTAATCCAGATTTTTCTCGACATGAATGTAAGTCTGCTTTTATTGCAGGTTAACAGCGGTTCTCCGGCGGAAGCTGCCGGTCTGAAAGCTGGCGATGCGGTTATCAAAGTCAATACCACCGACATGTATAATCTGAGGCACAAGGATGCGCAGGATGTCATAGTCAAGGCCGGAAATAATTTTGAAATAACTGTCCAAAGGTGAGACGCTAAGCACAACAAAGCGTGATAAACGAATGACTCGGTATTTAAAAATATCACTATCTCAATGATCTCATCAAAACTTACGTCAAGTATCAATATTTTTCATCGCCTTTGTCATTAATTAATCTTCCTTAATTAATCTTCAGCAAAAAATATCGCGTTATTATATGTTGATCATTACAAAATACACTACTAAAGATTCTATAATAATAAGAAGTAATGTAACTCTATTTATATAAAATCTCTGCTTTTGCAAAAATCGTTTAATTTGTCGCGCTCTGTACTTATGTTCGAAACGGAAACGTTATGATTTTATTTAAAACAAAACTGCGATTGAGATGTATAATTCAAGACTTATCGCCGTCTTTTAACGAGCGATAAATTATCATTACAGAGGTGGCAGTACTTGGAAACCGCATGTGACGCCCGTAACCACAAACCTGCCATCTCCGATGCACACCGCATCCGCGGGTAACATCGCGCCAGTCACAAAGACTTCTTTGGCAGCGAAAAAACAAGATGGACCTCTCATCGGCAGCGGACACAACTTCAGCCCCAAGCCATTCGTTAGTATCGATCGTTATCCGCGCTTATTTGCTGCGCCGATTTCGCAACAAAAACACGAAGGGCACGTAGTCATCTATTTTTCTACACCGGAATGTAATAATTTTCAGCTGAACGGCACTAGCGACGGTTCAATTAAGTCCATTGTGAACAAACAGTACAACAGTCCCGTGGGGATCTACAGTGAGGAGACAATCGCGGAGACACTCTCCGCTCAAGCGGAGGTCCTTGCCGGAGGTGTCCTTGGGTAAAATCGCGAAACCGGATATAGGGAAGAGAGGAATAGTCAATGATGGGATTAAAATACTTGCTTTTTGAAATCATTTTTGGATTGAGATTACACGAGATTAAGATTATAAAGATTATATCGAATTTATAATCATTCAATTTATAATCGAAAGATGTTTTTATGAATATTAATTAAAAAACATATTGAAGGAGTCTATGAAAAAGGAAATATTACAATATTGGAAATCAATTTATCAGCTAGTTCCATCAACAAATGTTATTGTTCAGTTGACTGTCTTTATAAGCATGAAACATGTTTATTTATAAATGCGAATATTGCAGGGTGAATTTCAAAAAGAACGAGAAGAACTACAATGCTGAGAACAGTGAAGTTTTCAAAATGGTCCAAGAAGCGGACAAGGAGCCAAGGAGCCCAGAGCCTGGTTAGTAATACTCGACATTACAATTTCTAAGAAATTAAAAATGAAAATTTATTAATACTATATAATTCCTATGTAACATCGACGTATATATGAATGTCACACGAGATCGCTGAATAATGTATGATATAATGCACGATATACATATTCGTGTATATTTAATGTTACTTGTATTTTTAAGTGTTGAAATCTAGTTAGTCTGCGATATAATTCAATAAAACATTTTCCATTCTTCAAAATATTAAGAATTAAAAATATATCAAATTTTTATAGTGAGATATTTGCAAATTAAATAATTTATTATTTGTACTATTATATGTTACTATAATTGCAACTTCTTGACTTGCAATTCATTCGGCAAATAAGATATTCTGCAAATTTTTACAATGATTATTCTATTTGAAATTTATCCACATTTATCTATCTGAAAAATCAATACATTCTTCGGCGATTGATGACTGGGCCAGACGTGGTTCCAGCCAACTTGTTGCATGCCGATACGATAACTTGTTTGCGAAATAGCGGAGCCAAGTATCGTGAGCGGCGTGATAACGCCATCCTCGCCCGCCCTGGCAGGACTGAGGCCCGTCCAGGCGCCGGAAACGAAGCCGCAGACGCCGTCGACGCCGCAAACGAGCTTACCACCAGGACAGAACATTTGTGCCGAGTGTGAAAGGCTCATCGTGTAAGTTTACGTGCGTCGCGACGCGTTTTGGCGCGTCTCTTTTATTTTCAGAGGATATATACCAGCGAGAGATCCCGACGATTTCGATTGTATTCTACAATCACACGTTTCTCACTTGCGTACGAACGTATCGAAAAAAAATGTCATACGAATTTCCGGTTCTCAGATTAAAACTTTTGATGCAAATTTATAAAATTTATATCAGTCTATTTAATATATCTTACTTAATATTTAATTAAGTTTTATTAACTTATTTTTTAGATTTTTAATTATATGTACATATATATTATATAAAATCTGCGAAAATCTTTTTTGAATCTAGCAATTGTGTTTTAATCTGAGAATGCAGAAAACTCGCATGGACTGGCGATCGCCGAGGGACTTGGTCGAAAGAGCAGTCATTCTTTCATTCGACACTTTTCCGTTGCTGCCCGTTGTTGTCATGGCGCTTTTTCTCTACTTCCATGTCGTAGTTCCTTCAAGGACAGAGTTTTACTCCTCGGTGAGCCACGCGGTTGGCGGAAGGGCCACTTCACCGAGGTCACCTACACCTCTGTTTCATGCTATGGGCGGTAGTGGTAGCGCACCTGCCGATAGCAGGCACTTTGTATGGATGGACGAATCATATGGAAAGACTCGAGAAGCACAACCGCAAAAGCAGGAATCTTCCGCCGGGTCGGGCTCGTCAACGCCAGGCGGGGTTGTTTGTAGCAACTGCGACCGAGTGATCGTGTAACTATTTACGAGCAAGACTCTTGCCACCCTTGTGCACGAGACAGCCACGGCGGCTTTCGTTTTGGCGGTTTCGAGGTGGTTTCGCATTCGCATACCGAGAGCGATACGATGCGATAGAGTTTTTAGAAATTATTACTTGTAATAATCCAAGTTTCTTTTTCTGACTTATGAATCATAATAGATATTTCAAGATTAAATGCGTTTATCAAAGTCGCTTGTTTTTTTTAATTATAAAGCTAAGTTTTTAAGTTAACTACAAGTCTGTAGAAGAATCATTAAATTTATTGAGTTTTGATGAATTAAATTTTAATTAAAATGAATAATATATTGATAAAAATTTTAGAGGATGAATGAGATATTTTTCAGTTATTTAATAATACAGCATATAATATATACAGTACCGGCCAAAAATATATCACTTTTAGGATTTTCGAGCATATTTTTCATTTAGGTGCATCGAATGGATTCAACATTTTACAGTAATCATTTTTTTATTATTTGATGAATAGTTCCTTGTTCGGTAACCTATATCGATTATCAAAACATGTAATAATTTGATAAATATTCATACACTTTGAAACAAGTTATGTTTAAAAATCCTAAAAGTGATATACTTTTGGCCGGTACTGTATATATATATATATATATTACTCTGTTTAAAATATCAGTTATATACATTATATATAATAAAAAATAATTTCAATAGGTATATAATTCGTAATCTTGTCGTTCTCAGTTGGCGATTTACACGCCTCGTATGATCGTCAAAAATTCCCGAAAACGACGCCGTTCTGAATTGCTCGATTGTCGTATGATACTGTCATACTGAAGATTCCGATTCGAAGAGACCGTATGCATGTCTCTCTATTTAAATTACATAAAATTATAAAAGAATCACATTATCGGGTAACAATCAAACCGATAATAAATGCGAAATTAAAAATTGTGCTATAAATAAATATGGTATAAAAAAGGATTGACACTTTGAATAAGGAAAATGGTCCCCTCGAATGTCAAAATAAAAGATATTGTCGGAAAGTACTTTTGGAGTCGAACTAATCATGTCGGTAATATTCATTGTCAGATAATGACATTCTTTCTAGATTTTGACTTGTCATTTATCTGGACCTTGACTTTGACATAATTCGATAGATACTATGAAAATAGCACTTTCCAACAGTAGCACTTTCAGCTTGACACTTGAGGGAACCAAATTGCCGGTCCTCCTTTGCATAACAATTATATAATTTGTAGAATCAATTTACGCGATGAGAGAAATGCACATTCGTCTCCTTGATGACGTCGTAGCACGCCTTTCTCTGCCGCCTCCTTTCGTCAATTTCGCTTCTTTAAAAAGAGCGAACACTTCAGTGGTTGTGCATTTTTGTTATCACTGTTATCTCGCTGGACGAATTTTGATCATATGTAATCATTCGAGCTTACAGCTTACAACCTGAAAGTCGTATCTGGGCGAAACAAAAGTTTCTCATTCGCTCGCAGCTTGATCGCAGCCCTATTTAAATGTCTCTTTTATTCTTTGCACTCTTAATAGCACCTTTCACGCATTTACGCACACTGAATGACTGATAGTAATGTATAAAAAAACTGCTTTCGATGTTGTAAACATTTTTTATGTGGATTTTTATTTTTGTCGTATTTTTGTTAAACAAAATTTTTTTGCGATACTTTTTCATCTCTTTTTTTCTATACTCGACGAACGGTGAAAAATATTTCTTTTACATGAAAAAATTTATTAAAACGATATTTTATAACCAACAAAGGCATCTGAAATTATTTAATCTTATATTAAACTATAACTGTTTTTTTTTCTTTTTTAGTATAGATCGTAATGTTGATTACTAGAGAGAAATATATTATGACGAACAATACAATCACAACTTGACCACCACCGCACCACACTTTGAAACATTCACAAATGTTATAATAATCTATCCAGTTTTGAATTCAGTTATTTTTATGGTGTTTTTTAAGTTATTCATTTCACTCCCCGTTACAGAAATCAACTCTAAGCAAGTTCTTTGTAGCTTTGTTCGTCTCATCACTCTCATTCGAATATAATTCTCACGGAGATCATCATAATATAAATAATAGTTATTCCCTCCTTCGTCGAGGTATCGAGTTTCTTATGTCTCTTTTCCTCTTTTTGAATTGGAGTGAATCGCAATAAAGTTCAAAACTCGTGGCACATCCGATGCGCCATTATCTCGTCGTTTATTGTTATATTAAAAAAGACCACGTACTGTACGGAGATGTAAAACAAGCATTATTAATTTATTTATTCTCTCACAGAGGTGTCTTCGTCAGGATCAAGGATAAGAATCTCCACGTAGAGTGCTTCAAGTGTTCGACTTGCGGCACATCCTTGAAGAATGTCGGTTACTACAATATCAACAATAAATTATACTGCGATATTCACGCGAAACTCGTTGCCAGGCAAAATGCTCCGGCTGGTCTCGTACCTATTACTATACCACCGTAAGTTATACTTAGACTTATGCTCATTTCTACTAATATAGATTAACTCAGTTTAACTTTTTTTCTAATTATTAAAATTAGAAAAAATAAAAAATTAAGTTAAATCAAGATTAAAGTCAATCTGTATTGGTAGAAATGGATATTATAGTAGTTAAAATAAACGTTACGCTTGAAAAGTTACGCTTGACAGTGAAAACAGAAAACAGAAATAAAAATAAAATAAAAATAAGTGTATACGTGTATAAGTAAAGCGAGTAAGTTGAGATGATATTGAAATACAAATAATTGAAAAATGTATTTTTTGCAATTCGACAGAGGTGGCAAAGCACCAGCTAGTACCATTAGCGCGGCATTGGCGAATGCACCTTTATCGCCACCCCTCAGCAATCACGGATCGTCGCCTCAGCCATTCTCCGTGAGTTGCTTCATCATAATTTGATTCTCTTTACGAGGCATGGTCACGGACAGACTTTTTCGCGCACGCATTTTCTTGCCTGTTTTGGCATGGCTTATAAAGCGAGTATTTTGCATTGAACTGTGTGGCTTTGCTGCACTCGCGCGTGATTTCACGGAGTTTCTTACGATTGCGAGTCGAACGAAGGTCGTGGCAGAATTTTTCGCGCATTAACGATTTCTCTCTTGAAATACGCGGCAGAAACAATAGTTTATTTAGAGACAATAGTCGTATAACCTCTCGTTTAAAAGATTTAAATTCGAGAATAATTTTAGCGATTTAAAAAGAAAAGAAAGCTTATTAGAATATTATTGATCAAATAATTGAAAACATCTCCGCGATGTATTTTGAGCACCAAGACAATTTATTTTTGCGTTTAGTCCTTTTACATAATCATAAAGTTGATAAAAATAATATTGAAATAATTCATGACTTTGAAAATTTTTCTTTATAATAAATAATAAAATATTTAATTATATTATAAATTCACAATGATCGTGCTATGTGCCGCGAAAGATCTATTTCCGACAAGCGGGATGCGCGCTTATTTTGACAGTTTAACAAGTGTGGTCTTTGCTTGGCACTAATCGCTTTTCCAGGCGTGCAATCGTACGAGCCCCGATTTCGGATCCCAGCATACGTGGCGATTGACTTCGAATACGAACGGATGCATCAGGAACGGCGAGTGCAACGGCGCGGGCGAGTCAAAAACATTCACGAGTACGATCACCATCCAAACAGGTGGCACAGAGGTTGGCAACGTGCTCGAAAACTCGATTTCTGTATTCGCTCACGCTAACGTACTTTTCACCGTGATTTTCCCTATGTAAATGATCATCAAATAATCAACCAAACCGACGATAATTGAAATGAAACATTAAATGTTTCGTAATATTTTGTGATATGTTTAACAGTACATAATGTATCACATAAAATAGTACAAAATATATCGTAAAATATTGCATTATGATATATGTAAATAATGTTAGCAGCATCAATATCCAAAATTATATCATGACGTAATATTGCAATATAACATAAAAGTTAGAGAAATTATATGGACGAAATATGCGTATCGTTGATTACTTTTCGTATCTATTGACTAATGCGGCACAAGAAACATATCGATCTCGAAATTTTTAATAATCAATACACTCACATCAACGGTCATCGAAGAATCATCTATATTGAATCAAATAATATTACGAAACTGATTGATCAGTCACCGGCTTGCTATTCTATCAAAGTGTCCTTGAATCAATTGACTTATGTTAATCATTATGTTCGCGACCGACTATTTCGAACTCATTACTAATTAGTCTGTCGTAATCGAGAACGTTCCTGCTGATTCGTCTTTTCTCCCCCTCTCCTCTCGCTCATTCTCTCTCTCTCTCTCTCTTTCTCATCTAATTTTTAATCGTTCGTCCCACATGACATCGTTGTGTCGTTTGTGCATTGCAGCCCACCACCCGTCTTGGCATCCCGCCCGTTGATTCACCTAGCTTACGATCAGTCCAGGTAAAGTCCCAGCACGATTCGTAACGCTCTCGTTGATCGCCCTTCAAGATCGTCAGTATAAAATTTATTTTATGAATAGCCTTTGAGATGTCGTTGGTTCGATTCAACGCCGCGGAAATTAACTCGAGTTTTGTCATCGCGAATGTATCAAGATAATATAATTATAAAGTGATGTTTTATCAGAGGAATTGGAAATCATTGAAAATCATCTTCAAACCTCTGTATATTTCGAGTATAATGTATCTTGATGTTTTTCTTCTTCCCTTTATTATCATTAAAAAAATGAAAATTAAAAATTTCAATCTGCTCAACTGCTTTCCTCTTTCATTGAATGTATTGAACTTTTACTTATTGAAAACTAAATGCAAATTTGGTATAATGTAAAATGGAATTTTAAAGCAATTAATATGTTTGCTTTAATTTACTTGAAAGTTGGCCAAAATTGTTCCATTTGTTGAAAAATTTCTAAAAATTAATGATTTTTCCCCTATTCTTTATATATGTAATTTTGTGATAAATAAAAACTAATATTTAAAAAGGGATAACTATCTTGTTCATATCATATATGCATACTATACAGTTATTAATTATCTCCAGAAATTTCATATGTTGGTAATCAAATTGTGTGCAATTGTCTACATGACCTCCATAGTAGAAATAACGGTTTTAAGCACGGGAGGCTAAAATGTTCCTTGAGACTTTGCGCGATATGAACCACTGATTAACCTATCGCACTGTTGCATTAACAGGCGTTATCAAGGCAGCGAAATCTCGCATGTTTGGTTATATTTGGCACTGACAATCTTTTGCAGTCTGTTAATTTTGGTTGTGATTTTATTTTTACGCCACATCTTTTTTGATGACAATCATTTTACTTTATTTACTTGATTCAAGAATTATCGATATTGCAAAATGAGAAAGTAATAACTGATATAAAATAAACTATTATATCAAAATATCGCAAAATGTCTTATTTCTCATATAAAAATTAGACGAAAATCTGTGTTACAATAATGGTAATTAAAGAGGAAAATTTGTGAATTTATAGGCACCAACGAGCAACAGTCTCATTGGTCCTAAGCCCTTCGGTGGATCGAGTGGCTTTTCATCGAATCTGTCTCCGACTCCGACATTGAATTCCGGAAGCAGTACTTTGCCACGTCCTCAAAGCCAAACAGTGACAGGTAAGTCAATCTTATTATTAATATGAATAGATCCGATCTAAAACTTAAACTTAAAAATTTGCAACAACACAAGACTGACGAAAACTCGTTTATCTTTATCTGTGTATTTATGTAATTCAGATTATATAATATCGCAAAAAATTTATCGTAAATATAAGAAGACGAATTAAGGTAATGTAAGATGATGTTAATTTAACAATTTTTTAAGATATATATTAAAATCTCTACTTTTTGTGACAAATCGGAGTATTCGATCCATCGAAATATTTATCCGCAACAACGGATAAATAATAGACAATCTTGTTGCCTGCTTTCTTCATCTTTTTTTTATTCGGGGAACTTGCGTCGATTTTACGCAATTATCCGAAAAGTTCCAAGGAGCGATTTCATAATCGATTTACAATTGTGATCTCATCTTGTGCGTCCGTGGCCTAACTCTGCCTTCGATTCTTGCAAATAGGTCGGTACTCTACCCTGCCAAAGCCAAAAAGTTCGCCTTTCAGAGGTACGACGAATAGATTAGAGCCGTCGGTTGACCGAGTTTCGAGCTTTGGCTGATACGCCTCTTTTGGCTTATGTTCTCATTCATTTTATATCGCTCTTTTTCCCTTGCACGCAATTCGTATATACATCATATCATTATATCGAACGTATCATTATATCGAACAATCGATCGATTGTTGGTCCTCACTGATCTGAACAGATCATAGTGGTTTCTTTAAATAGCGATAGAAAAAGAGAGAGAAGGGGGAGGTCTTCTCTCAGTTTCGATCGTCTCATTCTTGGCTCCTTATCATTCGTCGTTATCTCGACGACGACGGCGAACTCTGAGAGCTATGACAGTTTGTAACGACCTTTCAATATGCGTTTTTATCCCCTTTTTACTTTCATACTTTAAATACTTGCACGATACGCTCAGAAAATTGTTAAAAAATTAGTCGTATTATCTTAATTATTTTAGGTATCACGAGAGGAAAAAAGTTTAAATTAAAAATCGTTTGTGATATAATCAGAAATTTACTATTTAATACTATGATATATTATATGATAATATACTTTAAGAAAATAAATATTTTTCTTTATAGTTTTTCTTCTCTTTACTAATTTTTAAATACTTTTGTTAGAAAATTTATATAATATCTGTCTC
>VBVR01003549.1:0-17241 GCA_011638315.1 Tetramorium parvispinum
CATAAATATTTTACTCTAAAATTTAAAATTTTTAAGAAAATTTTTAGATATTAAAAAAATGCTTTAATCTATAAAAAAAGTCGTAATAAAATTTATAATATTTAATACTGTAATAATTTATAATTTATAATCTATAATTTACAATTTATAATTTACAAGTTTATAATTTACAAATTATTTCATTATAGCGTCTTTATTTAAATTTGTCTATAAATTATCTGTGAATTCTCTGACATATGTGTCTCTGGATTCGTTTCTGCGCGTGACAGCAATTTCTACGGACAAGCAATATGTACACTACGCTTCGTGACGGATGATATTCGTTTCACGAGAAATGGTTTAAATACTCCATGCCGTGTAATTATTTTGAAGTTTTAAATGATCTTTTCCATGAGTTTATTATTAACTGAGTTCTATTCAGTTTCCGCCATAAAATAAGGCGACGTCTCCGTCAACTCCAATTCTCTCGACAGACAATAACGGGTTTGCGACACGGCTCCGGATTAACTCTCAACGAAAATGCTATCTATCGCAGAATGTCGAGAAGCATTGCTAAGTACAATTAAACCGAAAAGAGAATAATGTCCTGTAAATTTTAAGCCAGCTCGTTAAACATAAAATAATAAAAAAAGTTAACAGAAATGTTAGAACGATCTAAGAATTTTCTTTTCATAATAAATCTGCATTGAATCAAAAATTTTAAATATCACTCTTTTGTGCATTAAAAAAAAACTGTAAATGTATAATTATTTAATCAATTATAGAGATTATAATTTCCACGACTATAATTAATTTAATAAATACCTTAAATTTCAGCAGCATTGTATCATCGTTTTACATCTCGCTAAACATCATCAAATACACGAAGTCTGTAGCAACAATAATTGCACACTGTCACTTTAAAAAATGAGGATACAAAAGTGTTTATTAAATATCATTGATTACAAAATATTGGCTTCGTTTCTTTTCCCATCCGCACTGACAAATCGAAACTCAGAACAATAAAAAAAAAAAGTCAGATCCAGAGTGGAACGATGACACACGAAAATGTGGGAACGCGCGTTTGACCGGCGGTCTATCATTCAATCGCAGGCCAGGGATTCCAGCGAGGATGCCCGTTTCTCAACGGAATTGAAGCTCGGCATGACGATGTGCAGCTGCAGACGGCCAGGCGGGGACCACACGGCCGACCGATCATCCCGCGCATCATTCTCGTTCCTCAGATCGTTCTCCTCCGCGCTCGTGGCTCGCGCCTTCGGACCGACGCTCTCCTCCCTCCGAGCCTCGTCCTCTTCCAGCTTATCTTTCACCCTGGACAACCGCTTTCGGGCAAACTTCGTCTCGCACTCCAATTTGAAATTCTTCTGCAGCTTGTAGTTCTGCACGACTACATGCTCCCTCTCCGCGAACATCGAACCCTCGCGCGTCTGTGAGAGATGCCTCCTTCTCCTGGCGGCACTCCACCGCCGATCTTCGCGGACCTTCAGATCCTCCTCCGACTCGAGCTCGTAGTCCTGCGCTCGCCCGGAGAGGTCCAGCCACTGCAGCACCCTCTCGGACAACGGGTTCCAGTGCGCGTCCGACGATCTGTCGGCTTGCTTGCATTCCGCCCTGGCGGAGAACGCGTCTCGCTGCAGGCGCAGCGACTGTCCGGTGCTGTTGTAATCGAAGCCCTCGCTCGTCGGAAACGTCGTTTCTTCGTTCTCCAGCGTTTCATAATTCACGCGGCTCTCGTTCAACTTGTCGACGTCGTTCACGTAAATCTCCAGGAGGCCCCCGGTTTTCTCGCTGCACATCCTCGTGCAAGGGGGAGCCGATTGTCTGCGCACGATCCTCGGTGGAATCTTGCTGTCCGGGAAATTCTTCTCCACCACCACGTGCAGATTCATGAAGCAATTGTTCAAGCAATCTAGTCTGGTCTCGGCCTGCTGATGCTTCGCGGGGAAGCTCTTCTCCATGGACGCTCGCGGATGCCGACGTAGTCGCGGATTAATGAGAGGATCGTCGGGTGACAGGACTGCGTGACGCATACCGTCCACCCAGACAGTTCGGACGAACAAAGGCCTCTCCGATGATGTCCATATAGCCGGCATAACGCGATACGATGTGCGGAAGGGTATTAATAATTATCTCGAGCGGCAAATAATGTTTCAAGGTTTCCGATAAAAAAAGCTTAACGTTTTCCACACTCAGTCAATTTCAGGATTCGATAATGTTATAATTCAACACTGCGCAATAGATAACTGCAATATTAGATTAAAATGTGAAATGTATATATCATTTACCGAACGCGTTTTTCGGGACACAAATTGACGATGACAACAAAATTATAAGTCAAGGCAATTGACATCTCTTCAATATTCTTTAGAAATAAATAAATGAGAGTACGCGTTCCGAGGATGATGATGTCACGGCACCGTTTCGCGAAAAATTTCAAACGAGAGAGCGAGAGAGAGAGAGTAATCAAATTAATTACACGTGACGTCGCGACAGACCGCGCTGCCGAACCGCGTCGGGACTTGGAGAACCGCGCGGCGGTTTCGCGCTTCCTCCTTTAATACGTAAGCTCGTTCGAATCCCGACGTATCGACTCGCGGGCGTACACGGGAGGACAGGTAGAGTTTCGACTGCTTGGGACACGCGATCCGAGCCGCGCGATGCCTGTGGCCAAGGCGCAGCCACGAGCCCGCGTTTATATGCGAACGAGAGGAGCACCGGAAGGAAGGGATGGAGTCACGGTGGCCGCGGAGGGATTCGTGCGACCTCCGCACCCCATGCCTAATGGTACGCCACTCCCGGCCCCATAAATCAGACGAAAGTTTCGCAAGCTATACCGCCCGCGACCGTCTCCTTCGAGACGCACGGGCGGATAGTTTTACATATGACATTCCCTTAAAGTCTCCGCGGAATTATCCAAATTGTTGCTTCCTCGTATTTTTATCGTAACAGTTTACATCTGATAGTCAAACGACTGAGAGCATAATTGAGACATAAATCAGGCTCCGTGTCCCTTAATTGTCGGACAGGCAATTTTAATACTCGGCCAGGCAATCGTACGAATACGTACGATCGCGAATTACCGGGACCAAGTTTTTGATGAAGCCGCATCGCTATACAATCAGAAACTTATTTAATGACTTTTCTGAACGTTTACGTCGACTTCGCGTCATATATCTTGGAAAGGTGGCACCAATACGTTCCGCATAACGTTCAACATTTTAAACGCTTCTTGCGGAACGGCACGCGGAATCTATTTGGCTTTATTGCTCTCTGGCCGATCACGTTAATCTCTTTAAAGTCACGCGCACTTAGATATACCTACCTCGAAGGTCGGTGGCGGAATGTGTCGGGCCTGGAATCTAGATCTGAGAGGGGGATCTAACGGATGGCCAGGATATCGCGGTGACGGTAGACCCAGCGCTATTACTATAAAATCCTCACTGACTCGTACGAGACGCCACTTGTCTAACTCCGCTTGCGTATGCATCTGAAAATAAATTTTCCGAATATTATTTGCAAAGAATTAACTTACAGTTTTCGTAGAAAGACAATGAAAGCCTACGTAAATCGCAAGTAAATTCGTACCTTCAGCAATTTGTCGTAGCGGGACGCCGGAACAAGAAATCTACCGTCCTCCAAATGCATCTCGCGATTCTCTAGTAGATTATTTAACACGGGCAACACGTTCCGCTCCGCTTTCTCCACACCCTCGATCAAGAGAACTCGCCCGTTAGTTGCGGCCCTCACCGCGCTCTGATCGTGATAGTACGCGGTGCCGCTTTTGATCTCTCTTCTCTGCTTCAAATCCGCCTCCGTCGTGTCACGGGTAAGCGCGATGAACTCCAGTTCTCGTCCCGTCAGCTCCAAGAAGGCGAGCGCGAGCTCGCGCCTCCGCATCCCCGGTCCGCCCATCAGGAACATATCCTGCCGCAAAACATCCTTCTGCAGCATCCATTTCAAATGCCTCAGCGTCTCCTGAGAGTGGGTGTTTAACACTGTTAAAAAAAAAAAAAACAGCAATGCGTTAAATGTAACTCTTAACGTTCTCCTGACTGCAATTTTTTGAGCTTTTAAACCTGCGACACTAACAGTATTTTCTTGGAACGTATTCCGGATTGCTCGCTGGCTTCACTTCTTTCGACACATCGGCGATAGTGACGACCACGTTCTCTGAAGAAAATAAAAAAAGGAATAAAGATTAAATAATTACGCGCAGGTTTCATCAGAAAAAAAAAGAACGAGATAACAAATCGTGACGTAAAGTTAATCACCTGATTTACAGCGTATGAGCGACGACAGGTTAGGCCGGAAATTGCCGGAACGCTCCAGGATGCGACTCGCCGGGCGGCGAGAATTCCGCAGGACGGATAACATCACGAAGCGGTGTCTCAGATATCCTTAAAAAACATGATACGCGGCGGCGACCTGCGAACGCGATTTAAATGGAACAGCTGACGGGCGCCGGACGAGCCGCAAAGTGTTCTGGAATATTAATGACAGACCGTCAGTTGAATCCCGGGCGTGTTATTGCCTTCTTCTTCTTCTAAAGATGTACTTTAAACAGAAATAAAGGAGTCTTGTACCGCTCGTCCACTCTCGGCCGCTCGGACGGACGTCACGCTCATCGGGATGCTTGAAAAACATAACCAAGATCGCCGAGCGATCACGTGGGCTGAGATTGCATGAATGACAATGCGACCTAGCGCACCACGTGCGTCACTGCGCGCGCGTGTGCGCAACTTTCTGTCGCTTTTTTTTACTTTATATATAGCGTATGTATGTTTTTTTACAGCTTTTATTATTGCAACTAAAATGACTAAAATAATGACTTATAACGACGTAACCGTGAATTAAATAAAACGTAAATACATTCCGAATGCACCAATTTATTTATAGAATTTAATATTGGCGACGCTCGTAGATCGTCGAAACTTCAAAACAAATTAATATGTTAGTTTTTCCGAATAATCGCGTTGGAAATGTACATTACAGTGATATAATAGAATTTGTCTTATTTTCTGACGTAATAATTCTGCATGTCACATATACAACACCTATACCGGATTGATTCTTAATTATATGTTAGGAAATGAATCTGCAGTGAAAAATAAGAGAGATTACGAGACAACAAATTTTTAAAGTTTTAAAGTAAAGTTTAAGTTACTTATGCTCTTGTAATATTCTTTTTTATATTAGATATAGTCTCTGAAACTTTAATTATATATAATTGATAAGTACCTTGTATATACGTTGCGTGGCATAGAGCAGGGATCAAAGTTCAACCGTCGAATTAATCGTATAATAGATCGGCAAATAACATGAGAAATATGTCGGTACATTCCTTTATTTTCTTACTACTAGCTTTTATTATATAAGTTTCGTTATCACATTGACCAGTTTTACAATTCGCTTAAAATTCGCACGGTAATGCTCCTTCTAGCTTTATTTACGTTTACTTAGCCATGTAATCACTAGAAATTATAACGCTATTAAAATTACAAAATCAAAATAAAATAAAATGTTACTTATGTAAAACCTTTAGCAATATTTTATATATATATATTTTTTTTAATATATATATATATAAAATTATACCTTAATCGATGTTGACTGCGAATATAAAGCAAGCATTCAATAGTCGCAAATAGTAAGTGTACAAATTTGCTTGCACATATCATGCATGTACAAAAAAGCGATATCGCTAATTCTCAATATCTTCTTTAAACAATAATCAAAACTTCTATGTAGAATATTGCAAGAAAATGCTATGTTAAATAGCGCAATAGTAATGATAAATTATTCCGCGTTCTCTCGTTCGGTCTCTATATTCGCTACTTAATTTATACTAGCTACTGAGAGAATATCTAATACCACATACATTATACATAGTACAAAAGGTAATTAAGTTAGAATTTAGTGCCTATGCAATATATCACATATTTTTATAAGATACACAGGTTTAAGGCCTATTTACATACTTCCGGATTAGAGGGGTCAGATTAAAGCCCATTTTCGACTGCTTTCAGCACGTATAATCATTGAACAATAATTTTATGTCCGATAAATTTACTCTGATGGAACGGACCTATCGCGGAAAGATATATATCGACCTTGATGATGATTGATATCGTTTCTTCAGTAATACTAAGGAATAAAAGAATATTCCATCTTAAAAATAAAAATTAAGACATTCTAGTAAGATTTAAACAAACGTTGCTTTAACGAAGATTCTGCAAAGAGGATCACAAGTATTATACGAATATTCTTCAAAAATTTATCATAACAGCCTTTGTCAATACTGCAAATTAGAATGTATAATATTTATATGAAACACTCATATACATTCAATAAATATCCATAAATACTACACTATCTTTTACAAATATTCATTATTAACAAAAATTATTTTACTACAGCATTATGGATACAGTGATCGATTATTATTAAAATTAACGACCAAAAAAAACGCAGACCGCAAATTGTACAATAATATACTACATTTCCTCTTCTTGTTTTAGAAATACCTCTAAAAATGCATAGATCATTAATATTCGCTCGTGTAAACTACATTATGCATATAAAATAGCATTAAGCAGGTGCCATGAAACTTACTTCTGGATAGTCGTCTCTTCTAACGTTTGCGGGATAGTAATCGACGATTAACGGACGCGGACGTTGGCCGATACCAGCAGGCTGCTGGAGGCCACACGCCTGTTCCTCATTCGTGATCACTGTCACCAAAGTATTAATGACTTTTTCGTCTAACGCTGACATTGCCTTGTTCGGCGCCTTCATGCGCCTGAGGAACAAAGCATTCCACTTCTGCCGCAAATGTAAGAACAGTTGAGCTGTTTCAGGATCGAGCTTAAACACCACCCAATCGTCAAGTTTAAAAATAGTTCCTTCGTGAGATTCGTCAACTTCCGAATCCGATTCGCTTTCCGGTACAGCTGCAAACATAATAGCAATAATTTTGCGTCCATGTTTACGTTATAAAAAGAAACAGTACCGTGTACATATGTATGAAGTATCGCTTACCCTCAGCTTCGCAGATTACATCCATTGGTAATCTAGCTGGTCCGCTAAATAACGCTACAGTTAATGGATTAATGACTGTAACGACTTTCACGTGACAGAAACGTCCTGTACGGCTCATCTCCTCATAAAGCAGCCAGTCACAAGGCAAAGAGTGTACATTAGTTGCATGTGTTTGCGCAGACGTCATCCTCGAGGCTTTCGGATAATCTCTTAATGTCGAGGAGGGATGGAAGAATACCTTGACCTCTTTCCTGTAATAAAATATCAACAGCAATATTATGAACAGTGTCCACAAATCATTTAAGCTTCTTGAATGTAATAATTGTACGTACTGTGTTCGTAACTGCATGTGCTCTCGATCCACTCGAATCAAGTTGGGATACAAGCCCGCGGTCAGGGCTGCCTTCACGACTGCCCAATTTTCCGAATTCGAATTTAAATCCCGAATGTCCCCGGGACTTCTGGCTCTCACGAAGCCGGACGCGCGCAATTGGCCGAGAAGCTGCGTACGCATTCCAACTACCATCTCCATCACGGGAGCGGAGATGAAATTTTTCTCGCAAAAGCTACGTTCCTTGCCGGTTGCTCTGGCATTCTGCCAGCCTTGGAACGCCCTCAGGACTACCATGTGATCCGAAAACGTTCCAGTAGCGAATTTCTTTCGTGCTGCGGTCAAGGCTCTCTTTTGCGACGGTTGTGACGGTAATATAAAGGGATCCCTGCAATAATGTTTCGTGCACAATTACGAAGAATTAAAAATAATAATTTATAATTATCATACATTTAAGTTTATACTTACTTATATGCTAAACTACAAACAATCGTTAAAATGGGATCCAGACATTTTAAGACGACGGCGTACAATAACATCTTGCCGAGTCGTGGTTCAATTGGCAAATCTAGCAAATGACTCCCTAATTCGGTTAAGTCCTCCCACGGATCTAATGCGTCGATTGTCTTTAGTAATTGCACTGCATTCCTGGTCACTACGTTAGACGGCGGCTCCAGAGCTTTGTCCAGAAATTCGGCTATAGGTGTGTTTCCCGACGTTAAATGTTTCGTATATAAGCAAAGTTCCTGCAGCGGTAATCGCAGAATTTCAGGTGTTTGATAAGCTTGCATATTATCGTATCGAATCGATGAGAACAGACGATAACAGATTCCTCTTCTACATCTACCTGCTCTGCCTTTCCGTTGCTTTGCACAAGCCTGAGAAATCCAGTTGGAAGTCAATGTGCACACATTTGATATAGCATCAAAAGACTTCTCTTTAACTTTTCCCGAATCAATAACGTATACAACATCGTCAATTGTAATGCTAGTCTCTGATATATTCGTAGAAAGGATAATCTTTCGCGTGCCCTGAGGACTAGGTTTGAACACCTTCTTTTGATCGCAAGTCTGCATGTTCGAGTGAAGAACGTACAAATTGTAGCGTAAACCTTGATTCATCTTCTTATCATCTGCATTTATTTTTTCTTTCATCGTAACTATGTCGTCGTACCCTGGTAGAAATATTAAAATAGACCCGGGAGGCATTTTTATATGGATGTAAAAGACCAATTCTAACAATAGATCGTAATCAATATTGTCGTCATTAAACGTATGATGATATATATCGAGCAGCAGCTTATCTTCCTCGGAGAGCGATGCCTCCGTGACGTGCGCCAATTCGTTATTCGATACCGTACAATCGTAAGTTTTCATGTAAGCTTCGATTAATTCAGCACATTCGGTATGATTTCTGCTCTTTGCCCAATCTAACGCGGTCCATTTGTTAGCGGATCTCAAGTTGAGATTTGCGCCTAGATTTAGAAATTGCTCAGTTGTGTTTATGCAGCCTCTTACCGCGGCGGCCATCAACGGTGTTATAGAAGTCTCCGAATGTTGATAATCTACAGAAACGTGTTCAGATAGTATAAAATGCAAAAGTTGCGCAAAATGATCCTCCCTACCGTTTACCCATGCATCAAAAACACTTTTGTCCATTTCTTCTATTAACCAGGGTTCTAGCTTAACTTTGTCCGGTATAGGTTCGCTCTGCTGGGCTAGAATTGGGTGAGAGGACAGTAGACTCTTCTCGCTGTTGGTATTTCTATTTGAATGCTGGGGTTGGTATTGCTTCCAAGACTCCAAAGTCTTCTGTTTGTCTTTCCCCTTTAAAAATTCCTTCTTCTTCACGAGCATTTCCTTTGTCATGTAACCGGTCATGTTCAAAATATCCTCCAAAAAGTATGCATCCACATCGTAAGAACGGCCAGGAACGTTGATGACGACGCACTTATTGAAATATTTGGCAAAGATACTAGTGTCCATTGTGGCGCTCATAAGTATCAGCTTCAAGGAACGATACTTAACCAACGCATCCTTTAAAGCTATTAGAAGAAAGTCACAGAATCTGTCCCGTTCGTGAACTTCGTCGACGATGATATGCGTGAGCGTAGTTAAGGCGGAGTCACCGCCCATTAAAGTCCTAAGCAATACTCCATTCGTACAGTATGTTAAGAGAGTTTTAGGAGCTACTCTGCTTTCCAGTCTTATTTGATACCCGAAAGTTTGGCCAATTTTTTCATCTCTTTCAAACGCCACTCTCTCGGCCACGGATACCGCTGATAAGCGTCTAGGTTGCGTGCAAATAATTCTACAAGCTTGATGCTTCTGCTGACAATGTTCCAAGATGTACTGCGGCACCTGCGTGGTTTTGCCACATCCAGTTTCACCCGCGATTATGACCACTTGATGATTGCTCAGCGCGCTGAGAATTTCCTCCCTCGCGTTAAATATTGGCAGAGACTTGCGAAAGTGCAGCACATCGAAATTGGTTTTCAACTGAGGTACTTGCGGTATGCTGTTGTTCAATCTGCCCATCGCCTTAGTGTTTGTATTTACTGCAACAATAAAAACAGCTCTTCTCAAAAATCAAATATTTAGTGTAGATATATAATAATTGTGTAATATATTGTGTATAAGTTTTAGATACAAATAATCGAATATGTGAAAAAATCATTGATACATCTGTGATTTCAATGTGCGTACCATCATTATTAAGAGGGCGTTCTCTCTCAATTGGAGGAAGCAGGTCTTGGCATTCCTTGTGATTCAATGGGAAAGTCTGCATCAAATTGTATATACTCTGCTTCGAAGGTTTCTGCAGCTTTATCACAGCATCAGCTTGGACTATTGTTGAACCTTCTCTCTTGTACACCGTCAAAAACCGATTGATACCTTTCCTGTAAAACAGAAGATAGTAGGGTAAGCCTACTGTGAGAAGGCTAAACTGAAGAATTAATCATACCCTCGGCTCTTCGACTTCAGG
This sequence comes from Tetramorium parvispinum, assembly GCA_011638315.1. Classification (NCBI taxonomy): domain Eukaryota; kingdom Metazoa; phylum Arthropoda; class Insecta; order Hymenoptera; family Formicidae; genus Tetramorium; species Tetramorium parvispinum. The sequence continues at coordinate 10,355 of VBVR01003549.1, forward strand.
CCAACCTCCCTAGCCACTTCATGGATGTACGCCCGCTCCTCTGCCGTGTACGACGATGGGAACTCTAGCTCCTTCTGATCCGGAGTCTTCAGCAACTTTGTTATAGTCAAGTTCACTGCGATGCGGGTATCCTCGCCTATGAGACGGTGTCCCCCCTTCTGCTGTTTCCTTCGCGGCATAGTGGACACTCAGATCACCTGCCACCAACAAGTCAACACTTACAACAATTCGACAGATTAACGCCCGGTTTTGTTAGCGTCAATTCACATGTATGAGATATCTTTGTTGCTTACAAGGCTCATAAGAATCTTAAGAAGCCTACAAGATTGAAGCGCTCTGCATTTCACGTTTAAGCAAAGACGTAAGCCGACTGCAGGCATATAAGGGGCAAGAAAAGGGGAGAAAATCTTGTGCTGACGCATCGAATGTAAATTCCCGGCCAGTTCACATTTCAAACGGGAAATACGAATCTCTCGGGGAAGTCCAGCGCTCCGAGAAAATCAGACAATCGCCGGACGCATCGCCAGCCGCTCGTGCCTCCCCCTTCCCCTCCCCTCGTCTCGTTCATCGTCGAAGAAATAAACAAAAGAAACCAGGAACGAATTCGCTCGCTGCGTGCTTACCGATTTGGAGCAACAAACGTCGAAGGTCATGGAATCTTGCTCCGACCACGAAGAGACACGCTCGATTTGCGGTGCTTACGCGCTCGCGTTCACTCTATGCGCCGCGTTTTCCCCTCGCACGGGAGCGCGTTTATTCCAGGATGGGAGGGGAGGGATATAACGTGACCACCGAGAATGCGACACAGCACGAGAACTGAGAAGTGACCGCCGGTCGGCGGCAGGGCGCTATTTAAACCTGACCTGACGACGGCCGTCGGCACCATCTGGTGGAATTTATCAACAAGATACTCGATATAGACTTTTTCTCTCTAATGCTAGTAGATTATTTACTCAATTATTATTCAGCTTTACGTTCGTTTCTTTTCATCCACAGTTTGATTTTTGCATTTTATTTTTATTTTGTATCATGTCAAGTAGGTTTCTCGCAGCGGTTTCTCGTCTACTTTCTTTCTCATACTTTATTCTAATTCCAGTAATCTTTACCCAGTAAACATATTGCAGCAACATTGAGACAATATTACTATATTGTGATGTTACTGCAAACTGTAATGTTATAACCGTTATAACGTTGCTATAATATTACTGTAATAGTCTGTGTTTACCGGGTCATACTGTGGAGAATTTTATTTTACATAAATAATATACTTTTTTTTCACTTTTACACCAGGGGATTTATATAAAGATCTATATATATAAATATCTAAAAAAGAAAGAGAAGTTTCAGTTCCATCTACACGTCCTAGACGCTGCATGGATAAGAGATCGACATTGCTCGGAATCCACGATAATTTAAAAATAATTGCATTTAGAGAACATCTAACAGCTTCTTATCTTTCTTGTCATTTTATTTTATTCTATTTTATAAATCTATCAAAAAGACGTCTTCTGATTCGATTTCTAACGTTTTCAGGCATCCTACTTTGAATTATTTTTAGACATATTATAAAATTAAAATTAATAATGAAAACATATTAACAAAAAGAAAAATATGAAAGAAGAGTATTTCTAGTATTACTCAATAAATCAGAAAGTATATAAATAATTTAATACTTACGTAACTTTGCTGACAATCTGTATATAACAGAGATTGGTTAGCAAAGTTACGTAAGTATTAAATCACTAATGTACTGATGTATCAGATAATTCTAGTATTTTTCCTTTCGTTAATTCAATACATAATACAAAACGTCCGAATATCAAATAACTGGTAAATAATTTTTTAGATGTTCTATTCAAATTCAAAAAAGTCATGATAAGTCTGTATATTCTAATCGATAAATATTATAGTCGATAATGTAAATATCTATACACAAAAGACAACTTTCAGACGTTTATTCGAAAAATCTCAAAGATTTTTTGAAACATTTTTCGATGAAGTTTTAAAGATGTTTTAAGAAATTTTTTAAATGCTTTTTAGACACGTATACTGTCTGGATAACTTAAAGAATATACCAAGAATATACTGCGAGGTCCCTCATATATCGACGCGAGAGAGAGAGAGAGAGAGAGAGAGAGAGAGAGAGAGAGGCACAAAAACTCGCAACCGAAGCGAAAGAGATACTTGCTTTCGCCGATTCCCCGTTTTTTTCGTTTCCATCAACTTCTCCGCTAAATATTCCTCAAGCTCTCTCTCTCTCTCTCTCTCTCTCTCTCTCTCAAGATTCTCCCTTTTACATGGCGCGAAAGGAGAAACCACCAGAGAGATCCTCGATATCCACGGTGCGCGCGATGCAGGTGCGCATCGGCGAGACGCCGGCGTCGCTGTCGTCGCGACGCCGACAATGCGCGCAGCGCGAGTACGCCGTTTGACAGCTCGATCGCGGTGCGCGCTACGTGCGTACATACGTGCGTGTGTGCCGTGTGCTCTCCCCCGGCGGTGATTCGCGTCACCCTCGCGCCTTCGAGATCGCCGGGTCGGAGCGGACTCCGGACGGCGGAAGTGTGACTCCAACGGGAGAGCGAGAACGAAAGAGCGAAAGAAGTGTAGCCGCGAGAGAAACCCCCTCCTGTCTCCTCCACGACGCGAGAGAGAAAGAGAGAGAGAGAGAGAGAGAGAGAGAGAGAGAGAGAGAGGCTCTCATCGCTTCCCCCCCCGCCATCCCCCGGGTCGTTGCCCCGCACCGGTGACGACTATGTCGGCGAGGCCGCGACGCGGTTCTTGGGCTCGCCGGCACTCGCGCTGGTGCCCGATCGCGGTACGTTGGAGTCAGTTGTGATGTGCCTAAACGCGGACGCGGCTACGCGGTCGACGTGCGTGGAAATGACATTCGTGCGTCCCTCGTGGAGTTCCTACGGTTGAAAGAGAGAGAGAGAGAGAGAAAGAGCATTTGTGAGAGAGTAAGAGAGAGAGAGAGAGAGGTAGAAGGGAGAAGACGGTAGACGGCGGTAAGAGGAGAGCGAAAGGGAGAACGTTCTTCCTTCCGGCGGGGTCCTTCCGCGGCGATCGTACGGGAAAGAAACGAAAGGCGGCCGGCCGATCGATGTTTTATTTGTGATGGGAGTGCCTGCGCGGGGAGCACTCGCGGCGATCGTGGCGGTAACCGCGCTCGCCGTGTACTTCAACAGCCTCGGCTGCGGCTTCGTCTTCGACGACATCTCGGCGATCAAGGACAACCGCGACCTCAGGCCCCACACGCCCCTTAAGAATGTTTTCTATAACGACTTCTGGGGCACTCCGATGCACAAGGTGCGAGAAAGCGCGAGAGCGAGAGAGGGAGAGAGAGAGAAAGAAAAAAAAAAAGGCATCGTCCGACCCCCGTTGCTGGAGGACGCGCGGCCGAGATCCCTCCCCTCCCTCTTCTCCCCTCCCCTATAGATGGCCCCCTGCGTATTGATCCGCGAGCGTCCTGTCCATTTCATCCCGATCCGATCCCCCGTCCTGTCTTCTTCCGTTTCTCCCTCGTCTTCCGTCCCTCTCGCGAGCCGCCGCGATGCCGTCCGGCACGAAGAGCGGGGATCGAAATCGATGCGGTCGCGGAAATTTCGGATTTTTCGTCTCCATCCCCGATGCACGAGAACGATCCTCCCTCTTCCCTCCTCCCCATCTCGTGTTTGCTCTTGACGATTGGCAAATATTAGATTTTTACTTGTCTCCACTCCTCGACGATTGACGTCGCCGGAATTCTATCGATTTCAAGAGCCGCCGATTCGGTGTTCTTGAAATCGACGTAGTTTGAACAAAAATTCAAATTCTGATTCATAAACTTGTAAATTTCTCGAAAGAGAAATGGATGGTTATCGGTTGTTAAATATATATTTTTCTTTATAATATTAACAATAATATTTGAAATTATATCAATTGGCAGAACAGAGGAAATTTTCTCTGACATCAATTTTGTAAATATAAAAACGTTATTAAAAATAGTAATGTTATTTTAAGATAATGTTTAATAATTTTAATGTTTAGTCTCTTCTATGTGTCTTTTTTTCATCACTGTTTGCCATGTATTAATTGCATCGACTTCAAATAGATCAATTGCTTCTCTTTTAAATAGGAACAATCGCACAAGTCTTACAGACCTCTTTGCGTTCTCACATTTCGGTGGAATTACCTGATTCACCAACTAGATCCTATGGGATACCACCTGCTAAATGTTATTCTACATGTTGGAGTATGCTTATTATATTTCAGGTTGGTTTACATCAACGTTTTGTATTTTATTTTGCAATACATTTTGTGGAATTGAAAATTATTTTTATAAGGTCCAATTCCACAACTTTAAACGAAGTTTAGCTAACAATATCCAAGAATACCCAGAAGAGTGTTGTTTTATATAAAACAAATTCTTCTATTGGATATTAGTTAAACTTTGGTTAAAATAGTAAAATCGGACCTTAGGCTCGCGTTAAGGGCAAGAAAAAAGAAATAGCGCAAAAATTGCTTTCAGGACCTGTTTGATGTTTCTGCCAGATGGAGCAAGTTTTGTGTCATCTTTATTTTTTGCTGTGCATCCTATACACACAGAAGCAGTATGTAAAAAGAAAGAGATATTTAAATTATTATCACAAATGATAAATTGTCATTGGTAAATACGACTGTAATTGTATTCCCAGGTCACAGGTGTAGTTGGTAGGGCGGAAACTTTGTCCTCCTTATTTTACCTGGCAGCTTTAATCACATATACTAAATGTTGCAAAAGCAAAAGATCTACAGGGTGGAAATCCTTGATGTTATCTATGTTTTTTGTATTTACTGCGATGTTGTGCAAGGAGCAAGGAATTACAGCAACTGCAGTTTGTGTACTGTATGAAATTTTTGTTGTACAGAAGGTAAAACTCATTCGATGTATAGTATGTATATTTATTCTGTAGAACAGGTTCTCTATGATAAGATTATGCTAATTCTTGTAATTCATATTCAGGTTAGGGCGAGGGATATTTTCTTAGCACTAAAGTCCGCTTTTGGTGGTAATAAAATTTCACCTGCATGGTCAGGCGAGGGTACAAAACGTTTGACCGCTCTCACACTTGTTACAGTTAGCCTGCTTATCCTACGATTACATATAATGGGCTCAAAGTTACCTGTATTTACCAGGTATGATTGTATATGTATGATTTATATGTAATTTTAATTCACGTCTAGTGTAACTAATGATGATGCGTACACTTTCTAGATTCGACAATCCCGCATCGGTTGCAACAACACCAACAAGACAGCTTACGTATAATTATCTCGCTGCAGTGAATCTAAGACTGCTATTTCTTCCAAGTGATTTGTGCTGTGATTGGACAATGGGGACGATACCATTAATAGAAAGCTTTGTCGATGTCCGTAATTTCGCGACCCTAGCTACTCACGGAACCGTAGTAGGATTGCTTGTGACAGCTGTTCTAACACGTAGCAGGCAAACGTCAGTCATTCTTATCATGGTCAGTAAAAACGATGTACAATTAAATTACAATGTAGTTTATTAGAATATAAGTAATTGAATAATCATATGTCTGTGAAGTAAAATATGCATGTATCTAGTTAGAATTTTGTACATACAGATCCTATAATTAACAATACTAATACGTTCCCAAAATAATACCTGCAGAGTTTGGCTATGATGATACTCCCTTTTTTACCCGCATCGAACCTTTTCTTTCCGGTCGGATTTGTAATTGCTGAAAGAGTATTGTACGCTCCTTCCATGGGGTTTTGCATGCTTATTGGATATGGATGGAGTATTTTGGCAGACAAGAAGTAAGTCGAATCGTCCGTAGACGAGTAACTTTGTATAGATTGTTTTTGTATATTGTAGAAAGTATATCTCTTACACAAACCCTATTTTTCAGATGCAAGAAACTGGTGGTATTTCTACTTGTAACACTTTTGGCATCACACACGACGAAAACATATGTCAGAAATTACGACTGGTTAGATGAATACTCAATATTCATGTCTGGTTTAAAAGTGAACGAAAGGAACGCCAAATTATTTAATAACGTGGGTCACGCATTGGAAAGCCAAGGTCGCTTTAAGGAAGCATTGAATTTTTTCAATATGGCTGTACAAGTTCAGGGCGATGATATTGGAGCACACATTAATGTCGGAAGAACTTACAATCATCTGAAAATGTTCAAGGAAGCTGAAGACGCGTATTTAAAAGTAAATATCTTCATATCATATAAATATTTTTATATCAGTAAATATCTTTACTAAGTCGTCTAAATCTTTCGATAACGTCTACTTTCTTTTTTTCTAGGCAAAGTCGTTACTACCAAAAGCGAAACCGGGAGAATCTTATCAAGCACGTATAGCACCAAATCATTTAAATGTGTTTGTTAATTTGGCTAACTTGATAGCTAAGAATGCAACTAGATTAGAAGAGGCTGATTTATTATACAGACAGGCGATCAGTATGCGCGCGGATTATACTCAAGCATATATTAATCGTGGCGATGTTTTAATTAAACTTAATCGTACAAAAGAAGCTCAAGAAGTTTATGAGCGAGCACTATTTTACGACAGTAATAATCCTGATATCTATTATAATGTAAGTATCAAAATTATTATCTAATACTGATAGATTACAATCAGTATCAAACAGATATCAGAAAAATAGTAAAAAAGTTGATTACAAAAATTAAATTATGAAAATTTCCACAGCTTGGTGTCGTATTTTTGGAACAAGGGAAAGCATCCCAGGCTTTGGCATACTTGGACAAAGCTTTAGAGTTTGATCCAGAGCATGAACAGGCATTACTGAATTCCGCTATACTACTCCAAGAATTGGGACGAGCAGAATTGCGTAAAGTAGCTAGAGAGAGACTACTGAAACT
>VBVR01003550.1:0-17239 GCA_011638315.1 Tetramorium parvispinum
AATTATGGTTAAGGCCAAAAGTAACAATATTTTTCTCTCAGTATAGTAAAATATAATTTATATAATTCTGTATTTCTGTATTTTTTCTGTATTTTTATATTTTATATCTCATTCTGGAGAAAACTCGACAATGTTGGAAAAAGATCTCGCTTTAAACGCATATAATAAATATTTATAATCATTCACGTTTATACTAATGTTACTTGCATAATATTATAAAAGTATGTCATAATATCAACCACGATACTATAACATACATTTTTCAATGTGAAAGAAATTGCGATATCAGGGTAATTACGGAAGAGTCTCGTCATTCTCGTACGAGAAGCGGATATAGCACTGTGGTATACCTACATCTTCGTAATGTCGTTTCGTAGTCCGCGTGCTCCAGGCATTCGTTTGAAATATCATAATGACATGCTACCGGAACCCATCCCTTCCGACCCGCGACCTTGTGAAAATCTCCACAAGGGAACTCGAAATCCCACCCAGGAATATGATTTCCTCCCTCGCGGACACGAGTCGTAATTTGCAAACATCCGTCACGGGACGGTCATACTCGTGGGATGTGTCGTTAGCCTGTATCATTTTTCTTCGTCTTCTGCTGGTCTCCCGCCGGTCCTGTCTGTCCCGCAGCCAGTCCTTTTCGAGCTGTGTCCTTTTCATAAATGAATGGGGCGATTCAAGGCATATACGATTTCACGCTGCGTACATACACGAAAGAAGAGAGAGAGAGAGAGAGAGAGATTCGCACGAAATTATCCAGCGAACGGGGCTGGCCCTCCGAGGGTGGTCCCCGGGTGTCGTCCGACCAAAGAAACCGCGACCAAACTGTTGAAACGAAGATTGAACGAGGCGCGATTACGATGGATCACTGTATCGAACATGCAGAAATCCGCGATTCATTGAACTTGAAAGATGCATCGATTCCACGAATCTTTAAAATTTAGTTTATAAAACGGTAGGAATAACATCAAAATATTAAACTTGAAAAAAGATAATCGGGAGATTTTGCAACATTATAAAATCACCAAAAAAAAAATCTCATCTTTTAACGCTAAAATAGCGTTAAGATATTACATGTAAAATTTAACGTTTATATAAAATTTTCTCAATGATAATAAGCATATTGTTAGCAATTATATAACTTCTCTTTTCTCGATAAAAAGCTTTTTACATTAATTACGGGATTTTGTGCAATATTCTTTTATGACATTAATGTCATTCATCTGTATACTAACCCGCTCTGAAAGACGGCATATTTCGTCGGCATATTGTGACGCATAAGGCGCACGAACATTATGAATGTACCAGGGGCAAAGAGTTTCAGATTCCCTCGCTCGGTTTATGTGATCTTGTTGGCAAATCCGTTTGACAAACAACCCTCTATACACGCGAATATCTTGAACGAGAGCAGGATGCTCTCTTATGGAGGCTGCCTAGTTGCATCATTATCGAGTAATAGCTTATAGTTATCTACGAGTACATCCCGTCGGAAGCGTACGAGTTTCTTCCGAGGTTGTCATCAATGGATACTATGAACAATGCCGGACGCTCCTCGATCATTATCGGTAATTCGGCTTTCAATTATAACGATAATTCGAGAATATCGTATTTATGCGTCTACCATTAAATATCGCGAAAGAGACGGGCACCGGGTGATTCCTATTAAATTTCCTTTGTGTTTATAGATATATACGAGATACATCGCCATCACACAGTCGATGACAATTTCCGATTGTAAAGTATAATTAAATTAATATTGATTGTCCGTCTGTTCGTTACCGTTAACGAGCTTGCGTTATTTATTTGTTCCCTACCATGCATGGTAGTCTCGGAAAGATTCTTCTTAATTATAAAACGATTTGTGTTGTAGGTAAACAAACACGGTGCACGGGTATACGGTAGTCTAACATGCACGTCTCTAGAATCGATCGATAATTAAATTACCGTAATGATCGCGTTGGAAGCTGTTGAATGGTATTTTGCATGTTAACTTCATTGTTCTTATTGCGATTTGCAATGCATTTTATGCGCCTGCGAAAGCGCCGTCTGGCATGCATTTTTGCATATATCCTTTGACGTGGAAAAAGGGTGCGGAGCAGAAGGAAGCGGGCAAAGAGTTTCGTGCCCGCTTTATGATCTCGTCGCTACGTCGCTAAGTCCTCTCGACAAACGACCCTTTGTACGTAAATACCTTGAATAAGAGCGGGGATGTTCTTATCTCCCATTAGTTCGTCGCGTAATTTCTCATTACAATGCGAAGATTACGGTTTCCTCAGAATTTCTGAATTTTAGTCACCTTCTCTCCCTCAGTTAATTTTACTTCCGCTCAAAAAAATTCCATTAGTGCGCGATCTCTTTAGACTTGTTATTTATGTGTTTAAATATATGTAATTATAAATATAATTCTTCTAATTAACGAACGCTTTTATTTCGGGAAGACTCAAACGAGTAAAGAGGACCGTCTTCTTTCGGCACTTGTATTAATCTGGATTTCTTCCGCATCGCAATCACGTTGTTCGTAATTTATCTTCCCGAGTGAATTTTTTTTCTCAACAGAGTTTATGTACAGAGGGAGAGCGGAGGTGGAACATTTACAACCCTCTGATCGTTGCGCGGACTTTTTACAAGTCTAATGTTTGAAACTCATTTTTTTTCGTAATAAAATACAAACTTTGCCGTTTGAATTTTGAAAATCTGAATAAATATTATTTCCAAAAGATATAAATTGATTTTTTTATATTTTTTTATATCTCAAAACCTTCCCATCGACATGGATCGCTATGAAAAATAACACCATAATTGACGGATTAAAATGGTTTAGATGAAACTCGTGTTGTTGTTACATTCCCTATACGTAGTTACGCGGTACGCTTAACAAAGAATTCTACGCGCGAATAGAGCGGAAAAAGCGAGCTCCGTATCATTAGCGGTATATCATGAATGGATGTTTTTTGGCGATGTAAAAGCTATTAAAGTTACCCTTGTCACGAACGATGTATCGGATTTATCGAAAATTTCGTACTGTCATCGCCGTTCGATGACTTGCTCACCTGCGCGAAAGCTTCCCGTGCGTTTCCATGCGAAAGCCCTTCTTTTGTCAGGGGAAATTGAAGGGTGACTTTAAAGGATGAGGGATGATCGTGATCTCTCAGTTTTGTGTTGCGTTTCCGCTGCACGTATCATAATACGCGACATTGCTCGTAAAATTACTATAAGCTGTTTTATAAATCAGATTCGATATTTTGTTTTTTTTTTCTATCGTATATTTATATCATTTTAGTAATTTTAAAGTATTTGTGTAATGAAAAGCCATATTATATCGAGCATATATTGATTATTAATTTGCAAGATTCAAAACTATATACAGTTAAATTTCTCTTAAAAATCAGATACTGAATCGTGAAAATAAAATTCATGCAGAGTGTCTCATGACAAATTTCATCAGAATTTTTAAATTGAATCGGGCTTGCAAATGTAACGTATTAAATGTCAAATCAATTTTTAAGTTTTATTTTTTAAATCTCCAGACTGTTCCAGTTGAATTTTTCAATAAACTATAAACGTGACTATAAATACGAACTTTAGTTATGCTCGTTTGCAGAGAGGTTTTCTTTTTTCATAAGAAAATAATAGGATAGACAGAGACGTGAAGAAATAAGAGATGATTTCGCATTTCGCAGCGAAATTTATTGATGACCTAATTGTGCATTATTCTTTACATTTGTGACTTCTTAATTGACAAATGTAAGTATTAGGTAAATATATTGATTGAGCGTACGCTTAAATTAAATTATTTCAAAAATAGAAATATCGCCTGACCTGATTACCTTGTTTTAACATTCTCATAATAGAATTCAGGAGCGGTTCTATTATTCAAGCTGTCCCAGAATTGTCCTTCTTAATTTCAATTTGAGATCATTCGAGATAACGCGGAACGTATTATATTTGCACTGTTACACATGATAGTTTTGCGATGTCATTCCAAAATGCTGACACTGTTGTGCAAATAGACAACTGCAATATAACGTTTACATGGCGCGATTTGCGATTTTGCGATCTGTGTGACGTCAGCGACGTCCTCTCCCCGCGCTCCCTCTATTCTATCTTGATTATAAATCCTTTTTATTCGGCAGTCGCATCGTACTGTAAATGCAAATGAACTCCTCGTAAGATGCGATTCCTATCGAATCCGTGTTAAATCAGACGGAATGCGAGAACGGTGGGACGGGGCGAAAGTCGCTTTTCAGAATCGTGCACACTCGATATGGAAACATATCCTGCGATTTATATCTCTGCTGATAAAGCGCCATCCCTCTGTCTAACGTTCACGCCGCGCAGCGTTTTCTTCCTCCAGGAAGCCGTTCGCGAAGGGGAGGGAAGTCGATTTCTATCAAGTGAACGCTAAATCGAATCACAGTCGATTTTTCTGTACGCGTGATGTCAAAACCGGGAAGAAAGAGAGAGAGATAAGGAGACACGATATAGATTATTTGCATGCCTCTCTCTTCCATTCGCGTGGCTCTCCATCTCCCTCCGAGCACCGTCCGTTTTGAAATCGCTGCCTGGCAGATATACGATAAGCCATTGTCAATTACCGCACGTATCGGTTTAGATCAACTTCGAGATTTATTTTTTCGATGATTGACAGGCGGCAATCGGTAGACGAGGAAGCAAAGACGGAGGAGGGAGGACGGGAGGAGGAGGAGGTGGGATGGCGCGGAAGGAGGGCCACGGTGGTTTGGTTGTGCCGAATTGGAATGAAATGGCAGAATCGCAAAAAAGAAATACATTCTCCATCGACCATCCCTTCCAACTACGTTGAAGGCTTGTATCACGAAACGATTTCGCGTCACGAGCAGAAATTTTCGTCCCTAGTTCCGCCGCGCGATGCGATGTCCCACGGCTCTTTTTTCCCCTCCGGCCATTGTTTTTGTCCGTTATGGCGCGTGGATCAGCGTGGAAATATATCCTCGTTCGAGGGTTTTAATGTATTCCGGAATTTCGACCGGCACGTCCTGCTGGGAGCTGTCACGGGACGGGATGGACGAGAGATGATGGATTCAGTGAAATTAAATGACGGATCGCGGCGTCTCTTTTTAACTTCGTCATTCTTCCACCCGCCCTCGCCCGTGGGACATTGAACGAATAAATTTCTATTGCCCTAGTTGCCTCGATTACGATTATGGAGATTTGGAAACATTGAATTTAACCTGTATGTTTGTATCAAACGTGTGCGCGCGTGAGTGGACTGCAGAATAGAGCTTCATAAATTCTTTAAGGAAAAATGCTGTGCGTTTTAGCTGACTTTGCGTTCAAAGATAATACACAATTTTTTAAATTGATACATTTTTTATACTTTAACGATTTCATTAGACGTTATTGTCCCTTTCTTGAAACCAGAAAGACGAAAAATGATTGCTTATTTAAAAAGATTTCTTGTCTTATATTTAAGAAGAGAAAGAATTTTTTTACTCTTCCTCTTTTTAAATATAAAATAGAAAATCTTTTTAAATAGATAATTAAATAGATAAAAAAGCAAGTCTTCCTCTTTTTAAATGTAAGATGGAAAATCTTTTTAAATTTTAAATATATAATAATTTTCCGTCTTTCTAATTTATAATCTGATTTTAAGGAAGAAATAATAACATCTAATGAAATCATCAAAATGTAAGAAACGTGTATCAAAAGTTTAGTTCTCTATGTAATATTAATCTTTTTTAATTAAATCTTTCTTAAATGCCTGTAAAAATGTAGATTGTCTCCAGATGAGAAATTATTTAATAATCATGATGACTGTTTCAAATATGTTTAGTGAAAGGATTTACAGAAAGATAGCACAAACCTATATTTTTACGAAAAATGAACAAGTAAAATATTTAGGATAATTGACTCACCAGAATCAAAAGTTACTTCGCTGACCATGATCCATCGATCCGAGAAATGGAGTCTCAGCTTAACGAATTTTCCAACTCGGTGATGAAGCTTGATCGTGATGTTCCGAGAAGTCTCAAAGATCTTGTCTTCCATGTACGTGTAGGTAATGGGTTCCCCCGTGTAGTATTTCCCGCCAATGCTGAAGAGTATGTCAATTTGCGAAAACACCTGTAATCCGAAAGCACACGAAAATACTCAGAGTGCTATACTTGTGAACGTGAATTGGTACGTAGCACTATATGCAAACAGACACGAATAATTACGTTAAATTAACCTGGACGGCGTCATGAATATTCCATGTCCGAGTGATTTCTATCCATAGAAGTTTCCGGAAACTTCTAAGGGTCTCCTATTCCTTAGCCCCTTATTTTTTCCAAAATAAAGTATAGATATTCTTGTTCTCTAGAAATTTAAATTCATTGTCACTAAGAGAAAACTAGAATTAATTTTGGCCTCAACCATAATTTTATAATATTTGTAACGATAAATATGGTTATACAAATATAGCTAAATTAATCATATTTATCGTTACAAATATTATAAAATTATGGTTGAGGCCAAAAGTAAGAGGCTAAATTTTTCTCTCTGTGGTTCATGAATTTTAAAAAATTTTTTTAATCACAGCAAATAAATAAAAAAAATCGTCGAAATACACTGAAAAAAATTTTGGTTAAAAACGGACAAACCAGAAAATCTTGTAGGATTGATCAAATATTCTGGTTATTATAATAGAAATTCTGGTTATTATAAAATATTGAGTTCTATTATAATAATCAGAATTTCTATTAGAATAACCAGATTATTTGATCCTACAAGATTTTTCAGATTCGTCCATTTTTAACCAGAATTTTTTTCAGTGTATCCATGTGGACCCTATTGAAGCGGATAAGGTGCTATTTTTCACATGATACTCTAAGGATTAAAGCGTAGATTGCTGTAGTTAATCGAAGGAATTGTTTATTAATAAATAATCCTAAGCCGAGAAGGGTAACGGATTGCAGAGTGAATAAGCCAGCACCAAGTGAAATTTATCATACGTATTACGCGCATGAGTGTCTCGTCGGCATGAAAGGGGAAACACAGTACATATTTCGCAACGGCAAAATTCCTATTCCGCCTCTCCGAGCTACTTTTTCACCTCCCGAACAACCGCATCGCATGCCCGTAAATTTTTGACCGCGGATAGCATTTTTCAGGGCTGACTACTTTCGTGGTCGTAAATTCACGGACGACGACCTGACAGGAAAGGAATTTCGTCGTCACGGAATGCCAGGCCCTTACTTGCTGCTCTCTCTCTCTCTCCCTCTCCCCCCGGCGAAATTGGGGTCGATGGAGATCGCGCCGTAAAATCGCGGCCGAAATCGATTCCAATATTGATCGTCGAATTTGTGTGATTAACTGCGACCGGTCGCGTCGCACCGAGGAAAAAATGATTTCTGCTACGGTTAAGCGGGTAGCTCCCGGGCTGATATGAAATAAAACGGATTACGCTAGTGGATATTAGGTAAAATGGATGCCGTGTGCACCGCGCGACGTTGATGGATAGAGCCGACTCGAAAACCTCACCGCTCGAAGAAGATTTACCGACAAAGTAGAGTGCGGATCGTTCTCGCGCGGTCCAAAGTATCACGAAAGGCCGTTATACTTTTGAGAACGTTATAAAAGTTTAATGTGTCCCTAAAGTTCGATGGAGTATATGATCTGACCATAAATCAACTATTATCCGAGGTATTATCCGTGGTCGCGCGGGCTTATTTTTTTTTGTTAGTGGAAGTGTATCGAGATTGCATCCATACAATATACTTCTTGCTCGTTCGCTGAGCTCGACTTCGCGAGCCGTTCTTTCTTCCCCTCGTGTGATTTTTTTTCTTCCTTTTTTTCATTTACAAAAGTCCACGTAAAAATATCATTTTTCGCGTCGACGCGCAAATCGCAATCGGTGAATGGGAAGGCAAGAAAGCTCTCCGGGTCTCTTCTCGCGAGGAATAGCGATTCGCGAGGATATCCAGCGCGCACGAAAGCGGATTCCATAGCATAAATGCCGGTGTCGGGCAAGTGCAGCGCGATTGTCTAAACGGTATCGTGTGCAAACGACGCTCCGCGTCGAGTGTGCGAAGTGCCTGTTGAATATTCGTAAGTCACGGTCCATTTGAAATTCCAAATATCCGGCAACGACGACGACGGCGGTGGCCACGATGGCGACGACGCGATGGATAATCTGGAATTCCGTAAGTTTCGATTAATGTTGAATAATTCCCGGGGGAGGTTCTTAAGTGGACGTTGGACTCCGTTACCGCTGCAAGCACGCCCGCGGATGCCTTTTCTCCTCCCTTCACGTCTCGGGGTTTACGCAGTCCACGGCGGACTTGGCGGACCCGAGTAATTTGTCGAGGAATTCTGTGTGCGCCGTATTTCCGCAGGAATTGTAACGGGGGATACATCATATCGCGCAAAGTTGATTGTCAAGGAATATAGCGCCATGGAGCCACATGTAACAGCTTGCGAACGTCGGCCCTACTAAAAGTTATCGAAGTTACCGAGTTTCAGCGATAAAGCAAGTTTCCTTTGTACTTGGCTTCAGGTGAATGTATTTAATAATAAGGACACAGTTTCTCCTGTAAAAATCTTTACGCCAAAAATTTAATATTCTTAAAAGGAGCGTCTGTTATTCGACAACGCATACATTTACGATGCCCTGTGTAACACAAGGTTCAGGGAAAAAGGAATGAAAGGAATCAAGTAAATAGGAGAATTGTTAATATTATCGGACATGCATCTTTTGTACCTAATAATATTTGTTTGTGTGAATTTATTATGTACATTCCTCATCTCAGCAAAACTACGCGCCGTTACTTTCGGACTTGAAACGCAGACTAAAGCTAAAAGCTAGAATAGCAGTACCATCACATAATTAAATTGATAATCAATTTAAATAATGGAAGGTGAGAAATTAAAAAAAAATACGTATTAGTATCGTTATCAACTGTATAACAGCATCCCAGGTAGCAAGCTGACGTTATTTGTCGTCATTTTAACATCAAAATGTCGTCAAAAAGGCTTTTTGACGTCAGAATGTCAATAAATAACATCAGTTTGCTACCTGGGATGTAGTTTTGCTAAATAAAAATGTATATAAATTCACACGAAAAATATTATTAGACAAAAAATCCTTTCATGTTGGAAAAGTTCTCCTATTTATTATCATAATGATCACGATTTATACGAAGAAAGAAAAGTCTCAAAAAACTGAATAATCATATCGATTTAATTAAAAATGAGACTTATCGATGTGATTTTTTATTTAGCGTCATGTTCAAAGTACAAAATTCAACAACGTTTTTAGCTCCATGCAGACGCGCGTGATAATAAAGCGTCGTCAAAATTCCTTCGCGAAGTCTACATCTTCTCGTTTCGTATTTTACACGTTCGACAGTACTGGAGAACCCGGAATACATTTCCAATGATGCGGCAGACAGGGGGAGTCGGCCTATCAGATTCGGTTATCCTAATCCGCGTCATGTAAATCCAATTTCCAGAGGTTTATCTCGCGGCAATGGCAGCCGGGAGCGATATACCGTGCGGCGGGAAGACGCGAGAGTCGATAGTAACAGCAGGTAGTATCGACATGTCGATGCACCTTACGCGAGGTGGGCGCGTAGGTGGTGCATGAAGATAGGTCGCCATAAAACTCGTTTGAGCTTTTCGTACTACGTTACCGTCGATAGTCTCGGGGAAGAAGAAGCGATGTATACCTCTAATATACGCATGCATGCGTGAACGTGCATAAAAGATTATACGTAGTTCAATTTATATACTTGTAATAAATAAAACGCATTTTTTAGATAAGTATGTTGCACTGAGAGAAAAATATAGTTACTTTTGGCCTCAACTATAATTTTATAATATTTCTAACGATAATTATGATTAACTTAATGCAGCATTATATTCACCATACTTATCCATAAGATTATTATTATCAATATTATAGCTCTAATTACTATAAAAATTATATTTTTTACTATAATTATTTTACTATGCAATTATAGTCGCAAATACCATATATTTTTCTCTCAGTGTACGTAAGTCAATACTCTCTTCTGTTATTAAAAAGATATTGAAGATTAAAATGAAGATGAGCACTTATAATGTTAGATGAAAAATATTTAAGTGCACGTTTATGGATATTTAAATAAAAGTTTTTAATATATTCATATATTAAAATTAAATAAGAATTTAAAGCGTTTATTAAGAGATAGACACCGTATTCGGGAGATGCGAATAAATATAATTTATCGATGGAGCGTTACATATCGGATTATAGATGCATCTCTAGAAAAACGAGATAATCGGACTACAGCAAAAAGATTCCTAGAATAATTATGACAACGTGTATACATTCCATTTCGTTCCATTAGCCGACCGTAGAGTTTTATTCATTACGTTGAATAGGTAACGCGCTGTCGTTCGACCAAATACGTACCGGAGGGAGTGTCCGTCAGCAAAATTGAAACGGATTCAAAAGAGGAAAGAGCATTCCTAAATAAAATCGGCACGCCGAACGCGCGCGGAAGACCGTTACATCGTCCGGGGCGCGCAATCACGCGAATTTATGCACTTTGACGAGGCGGCACTCTCACGCAAATGAGAGAGTAAGAGACAGAGAGAAAGAGAGAGAAGTATTTTCTCTGCTGCGAGTCGGAGTATCAGACAACGAGAGAATCTCTGCGTTGAGCGTCCCGCTTCTCTTATTCTCTCTGGCGGAACGAGTAACGCGGGTAAATTCATTTTTCGCAAATAAGCAGATTCGTCTCCCCTTTGCGCTTATTACATTACGACGCGCGGGGCGTACTCCAAAAAATTACCTGACTCCGGAATAATCCGCGCGTGCTATTCCGAGTGGATTTCCAGCTCCGCCAGGCGAAGCCTGTTTTGACGGCTGGCCCTGTATCGCGGTTCATTATCGCTCGTGGCGGACATGTTTCATCGGATTCGCCCCGCCGAACGAGAAAATGTTATTTGGGTATCAAAGATGCGCGCGGCGAGAGCACAGCGAGCGAGAATGGAGAACCCCCGAGAGCGACTCGTGCATTGTGAGGCGCTCGGGTTTATATAAAGCTCGTGGCGTCGTCGTCGCCGGTGTATAAAACCGGCGAGCGTGTAAGGGAATCCGGAGGACGACGATCGGGTGTTGGGTGCCGTTACGCTGAGGCCCCCGAGACCACGAAAGGGGTTGCAGCGTGGCCGTTTTGGAGGACCGCTGACCGCTGCATCAAAGACCCGGGGCGCATTTATGGCGCGCCGCCAGTGGCCGGTAGCCGCGCCGCGCCACGGTAGTTTGCGCGCCCCCGTGTAATGGTGAGCGTAATGCGTGCATAAGGGACTTTGTAATTATTGGGTTTAATCGAAGGTTCCGTTCGATTTTTCAGCGCGCCCCGATTATCCGAATTGGTTATCGAAAACCCATTAGTACGCTCGCGATGAGGCGGCCGTTTTTATCACTCCTCTCTCGTTCTCTCCTTTTTTTTCTCTCTCTCTCCTCTGCCTCGCGAAGGATCCGAATGCGCCGCTCATAAATTCAGTAATAATTCTTCCATGTATCAATGCCCGCGAGCTTTTAGTATTCTCGCAAACGAGCCCGCGCTCTCCTGAATAAAATACCGATTCGCGGAGCGCGCGCATCATCTTATACCTCGCGTCTCTCTCTCTCGCCACACATTATGCAAGGAGTCTATTGATATTCCGCCCTTTTAATATTCCACTGTAATATACATTTTTGCATTTCCCTGTTTTTTTTTCTTATCCCATCCTCATGCATCACGCGAATACTTATTGGGTTTTATCGCGTTCGCCGGTATACGCCATATGAATTTATATGATTTTTCGCGGTATGTGAACCGGCGCGCTGATTCCGATTCATCATTATACTGACTCGTATACATTATACAGTTTGCCACACGTAGCTCGGATTATAAAGTATATAATCCATTTATCGTCCATCTCGCGTATGCGCACATTTTTACGCTATCCGCCGTGCGCGCCGCGCGATAAGGAATACCGCTCGCGGTATTCGCAGCAAATTTCAACGCGCGGCTACATTCTAATTTACGTTTAACAGGCTATTAAAGTTTATATACATTCGGCGGGAATCTGGGGGTGAAGTTGAATCGTAATACGAATACTACGGGGGCGTGTGTTTGGAAGGGTGATCACTGAACCCAGCATCAAAGAGCTATACCGGGGCGTTTATACCGGATTGCTCGCCGCGCGGCTGTATTTGCGCTTTGTGCAAGATATTCGCCGCTTCGCGAACCAGTTTGCGACTGCGCGCGCACGGCTACGCGGATTTTTGACAGGCGCTAAAAAAAGTTTTTTTCGATTTTTCGCGGCAATTGTTTCGTCAATGCCCGCCGCTGCAGTCGAATGTGTACGGCTCTTCTGAAAAAAAAACGCACCTAGCGGTGTCAGTAGCGCAAAACTAACGGGAGCACATCCCTGTTTGAAGGACCTGCGCTTAACGACGTACTCGAAACACTGCAGATCGAAGTTCGTTATCGTTTAGATTGCTGGATCAAAGAGCGCTTTCATTTACAATTTTCCATACACGCGAGCGAGACGCTGCGTTCTCCGCGCGTAATATTCACTCGCGCTCGCGGTTTTATTCGCCGCGCAAGATCGACTGTTCCATTTTTCTGTCCAATTTTCAGTGTAAATAATTAAAGAAAATTCGTCGCATGCGTGTAAATAACGCGGCGACTCTTTACATTACATACAAGAACGCTCTCTCAAAAATCACTTTACTTAAAATTTCCTTGAAATTTGCACCATACGTGAATTTAAAGGTCTTCTATACGTGACCGAAAACGCAAGATTCATTCCGGGATGAAAATTTAAGATATTCGACCTCAAAGTTTCAATTATTGTATTAACATAGAATCCGTATGAGTGGTCTCTACAAAACGGACATTTTGTTTGACTGTGAAAAAATTTTTTTTTGAAAAACTAATATATGCTGCATTAATATATGAGAAATATTATACAATTTCGGATATTAGGGCATGCGGTACTCGTTTTCGAAAAATAACTGTGTAAAGTACGCTATCGAAGCGCCTTTTCGGCCGGCTCCGCATGACGAAAAAGAAAAGCATGCGCGTTTTTGTTTATACTTTACTTTGACGAGTAATAAGGTTGAAATGAAAACATTATTAGGTTGAAATGAAAACATTATTAGCTAAACTACGCAGTGACTCTCAAATAGTTTTCTCTCCAAGAGAGGTTTTAACACGTGAGTAAGAGTTTGGATGAGCACCACTGCATGAGAGAACGTCCCTTAATCGATTTAGAAAAAAAAAATAGTATACCAAAATGTAGCAAAATTGCAGAAGATTGGCCTTTCAACTGCTTAAAAATATTAATAATAAATCTGATTTACGAAAGATAATAATAATAGCGGTCTTTTCAATGAAATATGCCAATATTAAATATTCCTCCGTTGTATAAATTAATAATAGCCGAATTTTTTGCATAACGCGCGGGTATTACGACGTAATCTCTTCCCTCCCTCGCCCCTCGTGATTTCAGCGCGAAAGAATTATTCGGGGCAATTTTACTCGGATCAAAATTCGGCGCTTCCGTTTCTGACAACGTTCAATAATCTCCCATGCATATTTCACCGCACGCGCCGTCGAGCCTCTAAACGAACTGTAGCATATGACAGAATATGCGCGCGTGTTTAAAGCGGATTTATCTCGGGTACGATGAAACATGCAATATGTGCGGTATGGACTGTGTCGTCGGAGATCTCGAATTTTCATATTTTTGGTATATGACGTCACCGGATGATTGTAATACATGGTTGTCGATCGGCCATACATTATAGATTATTATCCGAATCCTATTTCTCTCTTTCCCCGCTTCGACTTGTAATTCTCTCTATTTCTCTCTAATAATGGGTATTATTTCTACTCTGGCATTGTTGCGCCTTATCTTCTAATATAATCGAGGCATCAAATAGTAATGTGAAAGGTGCATCGCGGTGCTTTGGTACACAATAAAACACACGTGTCCTGTAAATCGCCGCGGGCCGAACATCATAATCCTATCGAATCGTCAGATCTACGTAGGACGACGATGACGACTACGGGAGGGGGGGACGGCGAGGCCGCGCGATTTGTGGCCACACACAAACGAAAATTACACAGCGGGTCGAATTATAACTCGGCGCGAGCGAGGAATCTTCTTTATAAGCCGCCTCCGCGAACTCATTTCCGCGACTACAACGCGCTGAATCACGGATATGGCGAATGATGCGAAAAGTTTCCTACCTGCCGCTCTCAAGGAGCATCCGGGAATTGTTTTTCTTCCATCAAGTATCTCTGCTCGAAATTTTCCGTCTTCTCTCTCCGTTAAGTTCCGCGAGGTAAAAGTTGAAATTACGAAACACAGGGGTTACGTCCCGGGGAATGGGCGGGCGGTAAAATCCACCGGAGAAATTCCGCATCTATCGCGAATCACGACAGTAATGCCGGTATTCGCGCAATCAGCGGAATAACTTATTACAATCTGGGCGCGATTAGTTACAGCGCGATTTATTGCATTAAATTTATCATATCAAAATCATTCCGCGAATATCAGCGTTTTCGAGGTTTGAATTCCAGGCTGGGGCAACGTATGTCGCTGGCAACGTATGCACGAATTCCCCCCATTGAGATTCGTAAGATTCCACGTGAAATAACGCGGCTAATAGCCGACTCGGCGTGCGATCATCGCAGCACCGAGACCGTGGTGGCAGATATCAAACTGCCGGAATTGCTGCTCCACGGTGTATTGATATTCAACGAGCGTCTGCCTGATAAAGCGTCGAGTGGAATATTCAATCAAGCGTGATGGCGCGAGAGGGCGAGGGCGGGAAGGGAGGCGCCGCTTGCCCGACCAAATGCTGCGCGACGACTAAGGTAAGAGACGATGACGGTAAAAGGTGGAGAGGATCACGAAGAACCGTGGATGGCGAGCCGTGTTGATCGACGCTGCTTGCGCATTCCTGGCGAGGACTAAGGAATAACGTCGCTAAAGCGAAGGTAAACGATTCTTCGGCGTCAACGAGTTCACGAGGGAAATCCTCGGCTGGAAAAGTAATTCGATATAGAGGCGGCGCGTGCTCCGTTCTGATCGCATGGATTCTTTAGGTTCTTCCGGGGTATTACCCGCGCGGAATCGCGACGAGCGGCCCGAGAGATTAGACGTGTATTTAAGCGAAGTGTATTTCGTCTGGGAGGACCGGGGGGGGAGGGAGGGGGGAAATCCACTCGACGCTTTTCTACCTGATACACCTCGGCTCTTAACTACGAGCCTACTGCGCGTTAATCTTTCAATAGAGAGGATTTATGTTATACATTTCTGCTTCTATTGTATCACGGTAACAATATGTTATTGTTAAGCGGATATACATTTGCCCCGCTTTAAACCACAAATTTAACGAGTTGTGTAACTGATTCAAGACCGCTCTTAGCAAGTCGCGAAACCTGCTAGTATTCAATTAAACTTACTTTTTCAACTTTATTACAATTATATCGTTACACGAAAACAAATTTGGTTGGTTCAATCAGAAATGTGGATATATTAACTAGAGTGTTTGGTGAGAAATGAGCAATCCATACTATTGATTAAGTTAACTTGACAAATTTGATAACGAGTTTCTGATGACGACAAGCAGACAAGTTTGGTTATACATATTCTAGTGTAGGTAATCAAATAAATATGATTGCATTCTGGTGAAAGCAACAAATGTTCTGGTTGTGTACTAGAATATTTAATTATAATAACCAGAAATTATGTTCAATTTTATCAATTATACATGTTACGTTCATCTAATTATGCTACACTGTAAAAAATTAATGTAAAATTACATGTAATTTTACACTAATTTTTTACAGTGTATGTAGTCAGTATAGTAGTACATTACAGTATAGTCATTACAGTATAGTAGTAATAACTAGACACTTAGATATTAAAATTGGATCAACAGTAATCAAACGCCGACCGTTGTTAGAACTAAATTTCTGGTTATCAGAATATGTCATTATAATAACCAGAAATTCTGTTCAGTCCAACTAAATTTTGTTGAATCAAATATGTCATGTTAATCCAACTGTGATTGTTTTTTCATTTGTAAAAATGAAGATATTTTTATTATTTTTGTTTCATTTTAAGAACTGAAATGTACAGGTATATCGCTTGCAGTGTACGAACCTGGACGCCTCGGGTGAATTCGTTATTGCAGTAGATATGGACGGCGGAGAATTCCCTGACTTTGTCGAACTCGAACTTGATCTCGACCGGTTGGCCGCGGCTATCGTTCCTCCAGCCCACCCAGCCCTGGGTGCGATCGTTATCGTTATAGTACATTTTGAAGTTATCAGGCCCCGTTCTACCGTCCGTCAGCTGACCCAGGCCACGGCGCAGCTCGCCGTCCCAATGCCCGTCGTAGGTCGCGTCGAAGAATTCCCATCCGTTGCCCCTTTTATCGCCCTGGGGCATCGAGTAGGACACCACGCCGTCTGCGGGAGGAAAAGTCAAGATATGTTGTTGACCCTCCTTGACGATACTGTCTTCGATTTGTTCGAGGGCAAATCATATGATCTTCTTTATTTATTTATGAGAGATATATAAAGCTTACATTAATACAAATAAATATAAATTTTATACGTACGATAACAAATGATGTATGAAAAGTTTGAAATTTTTTATTTTAAGTAAATTTACAGACAGATTAAAATTTTTTATTATAAATTAATTGTACAATGTTAAAATCAAGTTAAATAGTTTCAAAATGACCTCCGTTTGTCATGTTGATGTACTGTAAATGTTTTACAAAATTAGCGAAAACTGCATTCAAAACGTCATAAAATCTCATGTCTTTAAAAGTTGTTTCGCTTTCTCTTTTTCTTTTTCGTTCTATCTATCACCGAGAATCTGAGTAATAAATTGTTCATAAAAATTTTTTTAAAGTATATAGAAAACGACAAAGATTACAGTTGAATTACCCATGTAGGATTTGCCGAGGTAGGCAACGTGGCCATTGTTCGGTGCGTTATCGCTTATCCAAAGTTTCGGACGCCTAAATTCGGCCAATATTCAGCTAAATATCTTGTCATCAACATTGGTAATTATATTAAAGGCCAATATTTGGATCAACATTAATGAACCTACTTAGGCATTTGTACATAAAACCAATGATTGGCCTATGATTAAAGATCCAACATTTGTAAGTCGATTCTGAACTATTGTTCGGACCACCATTGAC
>VBVR01003551.1:0-16240 GCA_011638315.1 Tetramorium parvispinum
ACGCTGGGTTGGGAGGGTAGGGGGACGCACCGGGGGGGTAAGTCGGAACGAGAGGGCGCACGTGGATGTGTGCGTGGGTACATGCAGCCAGCATCAGTGGAGCGTCTCGGCGTTGAAGGCGCCAAAGCGTCGCGGCGCCACCCTCGGCGCCCGCCATAACGCCGCCAGCACTCATCCCCTTTCTGACTTTCTCTCCTGCCCCCTCTCTCGCTTCTCTATCTTCGCTGTCGCTCTATCTCGCTGCGTTTCCATTCGTCTCTCTTCATCGGCATCTCACTTCCACGCGTCTTCGCCAACGGCGACTCTCCTTCATCTTTTCGCGCCACCGACGCGCCCGAAATTTGCGAAAATCTTGGAGACGCCATCCACCCCCACCCCCCCCCTCTCGCCTGCCCGTCGTCTGCCGTCGTCTTTCGGAGAAAAAGAATCGTCGAGAATTCTTCTGGCACCGCGGCAACCGTTCCCGGAACTTTTATTTCTCTTCTTCTTCTCTCGCTTCGCGGTGACACGTGCCGGGCACGTTCCATATTACTGGTGTCGCGTGGATAGGGTTACTGAGGCTTTGTTTTGCGAGATAGAGGTTTTTATGAAGACTTGAAGACAAAAGAACAGAATGTAGTTGATTGGTGAAGAACTGCATTGTAAATCTTCTATATCTTACTTTTATTGTACATGTTGCATGCATATGTTAAATTAAAGAAAATTATTAATATAATTTTGAAGAATATATACATTACCATCTATTACTTTTCAATCTTACATAATTAAATTTCTCATGTTATTTTAAATGAATATTATTTATTTTAATTAATATATTTTTTATTAATATATTTTATATAATTAATATATTATATAAAATTATTATAATTAATATATTTTAAATAGGAAAGGGGTCAGATTTAGTTTATTGTATCATGCAATTTTGTCATGTCGTTCTAGAATTAAGATATCCGCTTGAAAGATTGTACAGAAACTCAATTTTTTTTTTACCTTCGATAATTTCCAGATACGCGTGATTGACGAGTAACGAGAACGAACGTGGACTTTTGGATTGCGCGCGCACAACCTGGGGAGAGAAAAAAACGACAACGACATAAGGTACAACGAAGCAACGGTAAGTAGCGAAGTGGTCGCTTCCGGTGCGCAAATCGTATTCACGGCTCGCTTTCTCGTCCGGAGAACCTCGTAAAAATGAGCTCCATCCCGCGCATCCCTGTTCTTTTCGCTTCTTCGACGTGAGTCAGACGAAAGTGTCGACTATACCCCCGCAAGTGCCATAAACTCACTCTTCTCCTCCGTCTCATTCGCGTAACCCTCGCCCCTTTCGCAGGCCCCCCAGAATTTATCTTTATACCGGGACGAGAAGGCTCGCCCCGTGCTCAATATGGAATATTTCTGGGCCATAAGCCCGAAAACATAACACTTAATTGCGACAAATATGACCCGTAAAATTTGAATAGGCATTTCGAGATCGGCGGGAGAAAAGAGGGGAAGGAAAAGAGCGAAGCAGTTCTCTCTTTAATTTGAGGACGTGCGAATACGTACGAATAGACGCTTCGATTTAACATTGAAGCTAATCACATTTTACCGTAATATTCCGCTATATATGCGCCAAAGATATTCAATGTACATGTTTTGACAATTCCGTGTCCCTTTGTCGCTCGGTGAAATCTCGAGTATCTTTAAAACGCGTAGAAAAGATGAGATACTTTTAGATCTGTGAAACATTCCAAAATGCGAATTTTTACATAGTTGATATAGCATTTCACTGAAAGAAAAATATAGTGGACACAATTTTATAATATTTCTAACGATAATTATGGTTAACATAATAATACATGTAGTTACCTTACGTTATCTTAAATTATCTCATAATACATATAGTTAATCATATTTCGTGTTAGAAATGTTATAAAATTATGGTTGGGTCCAAAAGTAACTATATTTATCTCTCAGTGTTGATTGTCCGTCTGATACTTTTCCATAACATTGCTTTGAGATCACTGCACCGGTCGCTAATAAGAATATGGGCAAAGGGTCCGTCTCCAACAGCGTTAAAAGGTCGATAGTCTCCATTGACCAATTCGTTCATATCTCCCCGCATTATCTTTAATCTTCATGCTGCGGTTCATGCAATCTGCACATCTGTCCAAACTCAGCGGTTACAATTGTCGTGTTTGTAGCCAGGGAGGGGTCAAGCATCGTTTATTGCTGAACTCGTCTCGATCGGTTCGTCTTCGGTAATTCCGCAACGTATCGCTCCGAGCACGATGGAAAGTTTGAAGCGTGTCCTTCCTCATCTTACTACCGTCCGAAATTAAAATCCATAACGAAATTTTCTTCCCTTCCTGTTCTCTTGAGTGTTTCATGGGAGTTCTGAGAATCCGTTCACGCAATTCTTACCCGAATATACGCATGTCAAATGAAATTCGAAAAGATCCCTTGAGTTTAAAAACAACGCCTGACACAATTCCATTTAAATGACAACTGAAAATTCCATTACACGATTAAGCATTGACGCGGGGAATTCTTCTGTCCGTGAGATTTGGAATATTCGAATTTCATGCGCGATGTGTACTATTCGGAGTAGCACGAGCATCGATGGCCCGTACAATGGAAACGTTATGGTCCAGACATTTTGGCGCCGAACTTACAGCTGCCTACACATCGAAACTGCGAACAAACACCGAGTCCGACAACACTTGTTCTACTTGCGTGTAGATTTATATGACAAGTTGAACATATGACATTCGTTGCCACGTTTGATCGTAACTTTTACTATTGCAACCATTTTATACTTTTCTCCATATGCGTGTATGGAGAATAGTGTAACCATTTTCGTAGATGCACTTTCAGATAGCATTTCGTTCCCTATTTTATTATACAAAAAAAGTACTGTTCAATAAATCGTAAACTTTTGGAGAGGTCCGTCGAGAATTTTAAACAATACAATATCACACGAGCGAGCATTAAAATATCAGTACGATAAGTATATTTTGTTTATTTAGATTACACAATTCTGTTTAATCGAAAATTATCAAATGCAATTTGGTGGCAAATTCGATTTCTTCCAACATTCCGTGTTTTAAACAATACAGTGCTCTAATAGTTTGCGCTTTCACTCGCTAACAATTTCACGTGAGAGGATCCTCCGTATAATTGGGAACCATAAAACTTTTCCGGCCGTAAATCGTTGTCGGACGAGCGCTGCATTTTCGGCAACTGACCGCACGCGCGCGAATCCGGGGGTAACTCGAATCGACAGGCGCATTGTCAGGCCGATTAATCGAACGATAAGTTTCACCGTGTATGGAGAGAGTGATTGACGCTACCACGATAAGGGTTGATGGCCGTAGAAAGAGAGGGAGAAAGAGGAGAGATAGGGCATGGCGCGCGAGATGGCGAACAAAAAGAAAAGCAGAGGCATACTTAGGGGTAGATCCTTAATTCATCCCGGACGAATACGTCCCGTCCTCTGTTTTCTATCCCCCGGCTGTAGAGAAAGCTTGCTTTCTGTCATTTCCGCCGCTCACAATTGTGGCGAAACGAGAAGACACACGATACACGTAGACATCCTCCCGGGGATCAGCAAATGTTGCTTTTAGGATAAATAAATTTTTGTTAATACTTTAATGCGGGCGCGTATTTCTGTTTCAAAATAAGCGGCCGATTTTTTTTTTAATTCATTGCGAGAGAGAGAAAATTGTTTCTCCTGTTATGCTACAGCCGCAGGCCGCAGATCGTGTTTTATATTTGCTTACATTTTTTTCGATATTGAATTACTTGATTTTTTTAATCACAACTATTCCATTACTTAGATATCCAATACTTGACAATACGTCTAAATAACTTAATAATATTATATACATTTATATGGTAGCGATTTTATATAATATTGATATTTGAAATACATGACTCACTTTTATTTTACATTATTGAAAATGACAGAAAAAAATTAATTTCAAATCAACAATAATATTCTCATATATAAACAAGAAGGGAAAATCTTCTTTAAAGAATTTGATAATCTTAAACAGACAAACTGTTAAAAACTTGCTCACACAAAGAAATTTTGTTTCTGTTTAAGATTATTAAATTCTTTTTAAATAAAATTTTATATTCTCGTTTATACATGAGAATATTATTGTTGATTTGAAGTTAATATTTTTTCTGTGTTATTAAAACACTTTAGAGACTGTTGTAGGATTGCATTATAAAATGTTATCGACCTCGTCAAATAATATCTTTCATATCATTTAACATAATCGCGTTTCTCGCATTATCACGTATATAAGCCGCAATTGAAAGTAATTGTAACGAATATCTTGATTAAGTCGTAAAAACTGAAAGCGCGCGAGCTGCACTCGGACGACGAAAACGTCGTGTATCGGTCGCGTGCGGAAAATTTGGCCATCCCTATTCGATTTTTTGTTTCGTCCATTTTTCCTCGAGAAGAAAGCTCGGCGATGTTTTGCAAGCGGTTTATGGTCAAGCAGTTGCTCGCCGACTTCCGGGCGGGAGTGCCGCTCGCTGCATAAATTGCCTGTACATCTCAATTCACCCCCCGGGACGGTGACCATTCCCTTACACGTCGTGCTCCTGAGTGACACTCCCCATCCTCTCTCTCGCAGAAGACCTCCCGCCTGCAGACTCGCATTATCATCCCTTCGCGTTCCCTCGTTTCACCCTCCCTCAGTCCCACGGCCGATAAGGGCGGGCCTGTTTCGAATCTTTGGGCGAGCCCTAAGCTCTCACATCTAAGAAAATTATCGCATCCGAGATCCGTGCGCCGCGCTTCTTTTCCACGTGCGATCGAAACCCTTTTCTTCATTGGATTACCGTATACAATATATTTAAAATGAACGCGCTGATTAGATACGTGATGTTCCTGTTAAACTGCGCGCGACATGATAAAAACATACGAGAGAAAATACAGCCAAACTGATAATGAAATTTAATGATTACGCAAATTGATCGCTGAGTATAAAAGTGTCCGGCGATGTTCCGGCCGCCGTGGCAGGGTGCTGTTTTGCGACACTATGAATAGCGGCAAAGCTCAAGTGCCACGTTCGAAAAAGCTGTGGGTTAACGTGGTAATTTTCTTCTTAGATTCGCATTATCATTTTTTGTCATTCACCGTGCACGCCACCTGAGATGATATTGCTGTTTACGCTGGGCGTCCATATCCCTCGGAGCGCTTTTTGCGCGTAATTCATTTTTGTAATTTAAGCGATAGGTATCTCGGGCAGCGTGACGTAAATAAATTTTGATTTGCGCATCGCGATATATGTAAACACATTTAATTTTCTTACTAGCCGTTCGTATCTGAGAAACATTGGAGACGGCTCGGCGAAAAGCGCGCGCCACAACTCGCGTGCTGTAGAACATTTTTACTTTATTCATTTTTCAATATAGAGATTTCGAAGTTAAACTTTCTTACACCGAGAGACGAGCGTAAGAGGAGGAAAATTTCGGGAACGCGGAAAATGCGGCATGTATAATGTATCTATTTATGAAAAAATTATATTAGAACTTCCGCTTTTATTCCTAAGAAAGATAACTATCGTAAAAAGCCTCTTAAACTCTCAAACTTACCTTGCGGAATTAAATTTCTATGGCTCGAACTTTTAGATCCACTATAAGGAGTCAAATTCACAGGGATATGAAAAGCATAATATGATCAGTAACAGTTGCTTCGTGTGAAGTGACTGCTCGAATAATCACTCGATATATGTATGTATCGCCGGCGAGCGACGCGTGTGTGTGTGAATTGGAACGTTCACGTTTCCAATTCGCTGGTACCGAAGGATTGACCACGGGGTGTTAGTTAAGTTGGAGTCTTTGCAACGACATCATTAGTTTAATTGCAACTGAATCCTCGTAATCATCCTATAAATTCGGGCCGATTGCTGCAATTTACTATCAAATTCGTCGCTGGATCTTGGCGCGCGGTGGCGCAAAGTCTCGGCGCAAACACGCTCGCCCTTTCGAGTTCGCCGAGGGGCAGAAGGGGAGGAGGGGAGTAACGAAAAAGGGCCAGCGATGTCCTATAGCGCGATACGACACTCGAATTTCGAAGGGGTCGGCATCACACGCTGCTGCACCCCGCGCGCGATCTTCCCGCGGCGATAGTAGTAGGGTGGCTCCGACGAACGGACGACTCACCCCCTCGCGAATTGGCGGAGCACGAGGAAGCGGGGCAGCGACGGACGGTCGCCGCCAATCGTCGCCGTCCTCGGCCACCGCGAAATCCTCGCGTCTGCGCCCCTCGGCCGGCTGTCCCGTCGGTTCCCTACGTCGCCCTCGGTTCGGGTACCGCACGCAAGGCCGCAGACCTATCACTTCTTTGGCGACAGCCGTCGGGGTAACATCCTCGTCCTTGCTCTCTACCCTCGCTCTCTCTTCTCCCATCCCTTCGACCCTCCGCATTTCACCGCCAGCAATCGACGACTCCGAACTTCCGATCCGAACTCCGCTTTCCCCAGCTTCCCGGGCTTCCTCTTTAATCCGACTTCCTTTGAACGTATTCGATTTTAATCGATCTCTCATCGTGCTCTCCCTTATTTCACTTATTTATTCTTCGTTCCTGTTTGTCCGGTTTCGCGAAGATAGAGTCTAATCGGGGATCGGCCGCTTCAACTTCGCGTCCCAGTGAAAGACGTCGCACGATCATCCGGCCCCCGGACGTGCAAGCAGTATTAATCGGTTTAACGTTTCTCGCCGGTCTCTCAGGTAATACAAACTTCCGTTTCTGTGCTCGACGCCTTTAGTTGCCCTCGTGCCGTCGCGGTATTACGATTTGTACGGGGGAATAAAAATCTCCGCTATTATTTCCGCTATATTTCGACCGCGCAAAACCGTGTTGTCCGTCATCGAGTTCCTTTCTGCAAACACACGTGCGGTTTTCGCTTGCAATTTTCGGAAATTACGCCCGCGGTTCCGTTTTGCGGTTGTCTTTTTTTATTTTACATTTATCGTTGTTCGGCCGATTGTCTTCTCGCCGTCCGCGGTCGTGCGAAGGAAACGGCATAGCCAGTTCGAAAGCAGATCGAATTTCACGTTGCCGCTTCACGTTGGCTTCGCTGGAAAGCATCGCGGCCGGTGCATCGACGATGCAGCGCACGGCTGTCGCGCTCCGGAACTTCCTCGTGCCTTAAAATCGCCGTCCAAATCGTGACAATAAATTCTCCCTTTGAGATCCCGTTTCCCCCCCCCCACTCTAAACCAACTTCGTCGACATTCGACGATAGAATCCTACCTAACGAGCTTATTTTTCCTCCGAGCTGATTATCGATCCAACCACGAGATTGCCTTACCGAGATCCAAGTCCGTCCGGATCTTTCCGAGAGTTCTCTCCCCTTTATTTCTCTCGATCGAGGTTGAGAATCAACTCCGTCCCTTCCCCCGTGCCTTGTATTCCAGTCCCCTGGTTTACCGCTCCCGCTTGTGACCGGGGGCGAACGATCGTGATCCCGAAGACACGAAGATCCGACAGCGTGCAATCGACGAGGATCATCCACTCCTCCTCCTTCTCCTTCTCGACTACGTAGAATGTCTTCGTAGATGTACAGAAGTCTCGTTTTCCTCCTGTGTCATCTCACTTGTACCTCGTGCTGAACGGTCACGCGACGAATCCGTCCGAGAAGAGATTCCCCGAGCGCGATCGAGTGACAGCACGATGACAGCGGCGCGGTGAGTAAGAAACTATTTAGTTGTGTGATGCAAGGGAGTTTTGGTTATCCTTGCGGAGCTGCCTAGCTCGAGCGATTGTTAGCGAAGTAGAATAACGTCAGTCCCGTTCTCTCGCGTTGCGCGTGCTTTTGATCACTTTGATCTAAAGCAGCTGGAAGCTCACAGAGAAATTGTAAAATTTTTGCTAAATGTATCTCTGTAGTAATTTTGGAAATCTCCATTTAAATCAATTAAGACGTAGTGTGATTCTTAGTGATTATTTTTAGTTTCGCTGACGGAGTTTTGCTCCGAAAAAAAAAACTACGAAAAACATCTATCATAAATTAAGATTGCTTTAATCACATAAAATATAATTAAAAATACTCGATGGCAGTTTAAAGAATTGATCGAGATTTATTTTATCTTTTGCTTCCTTATTTATTTGTGTAAGTAGATTTGTGTAATATTGTTGCATGATTATTTGATAATGATACAGGTAATAAATTTGTTATATGCATTACATAACGCGAATAATAAATGTACATTTATATAAGTAAAAATATACTTAATATAAGTAAAAATACCTAATATAAGTAAAAATATACTATAAAAATATACCGGTTTACTTGTAGGTAGAATTTTTTCTAGTTTTTTCTAGTTTGAACCATTATTGAACCCCTGTAGCGAAATTAAAAATCACACATCCCTGATGTCTACCGGATTCGAAATCGAATGGACAAACGAGCTAACAAGGTCGGGGAGGGGAGTACAAAATTGATTGCCGCAGAACCGTCGAGAGAGTATACTCAATTATTAAGAGCGAGTCGCGGTAACAACCCCTTACGATCTCGAAATCAGATAGTATAATATGAGGGTCGACTTTCCGGGGTCCCGAAATTGTCCGATATCGAGGGAGGCTACGGTAATAACAATCAGGCATTCGCGCACACACATTGAATTTTTTGCCTTTAAAACCGCCCATCCCGTGAAATTGTTTTAAATGATAAAACGGGATAGACTCAGTCTTCCGGAAGCCACAAACGACGATTAAACGATTAAATTTTACGATAGAGATAGATTGATACTGTCTAGGGACTTTCATTAAACGGTATTTACTATTCTTCATAAAATTGTTTATACGAATATAGGATTGCACGTAACTGGGGCAAACAGGTCGAACGGTCACAAAACTGTGTGTGTTGAAAGTATCAAAAGCGGTTTGTAAAATTTCGCGGCGCTGACCGGTGAGTGGAATATGGAGCGGGAGTACCCTAAATAATTATTTGAACAAAAATAAAAGGTTCATAATGTGATAGGAACAAACGCTATAGATTCTGAGTTTGACGTTTTACCGATAGAATTACAGTTATTGACAGTACAGTTTTCAGCTGTACAATCTCTCGTTTACACATTCAAGTATTATTAATCATTTTCCAATAGAGAGTTCCCAATAGAGACACAGTAACCGTTCGGGTTTATTGGTGACGTCTACGGCTAAAAGTATACCGAATCTCGCAGATATGATTTTTATGTGGGTACACACTGCGGTAACGCTTGATATTTATGATAAAATTAAGTATATTTAAGATCTCTCAATATTTAATATCTGCAGATATTTAAAATGTTTCTTGAACGAAAGCACTCAAACAATTCCCAATTTTAGATTAACTCTTCGCAAAATGTAGTATAAGTTAATTGTTCAGAAGTAATCGCTCCGCCTCCGTTTTTCGCAATATTGCGGGGCAAAGTGTTTCTAAATCCGGCTGAAATTACGGATTACGTATTCCTACGTACGTCCTTTACCTCCTTTTGTTTCATCTGGCGCGACAAAGGCGCGCGCGCGCGCGCCGGCACATCTTAGTCTAATCCTTCATTGATGCGGTGGGAAAAGAATCGATGATTTCCGCATCTGTCACCACCTGATCACAAGCGTCCAGACGCTTGAAACGACTCAACCAGACACATGAGCGTTTATTTGAAATCCCGGCAGACTATTCCTTGCGGCTCGACAATGCTAGTTCTCTGTTGGCGTTGGCTCCGAGCCCCGCGCGATCCCTCGAGCCAGCCTTCGAATACGAGCACGATCGATTCGAGTAAAGATTCGAATAAAAACGTTGCAATTCTTCGGCAACAAAAACATAAGATAAAGAAATTCAGAACGTAAAAAAAAACTCGTTGTGAAAGTAAAATTGGCGTTAATTACGAAAATTGAGAAAAGATAAAAAAATATATATAATTATTTCGCCGTGAGATAAAACGATATAATTTATACCTCTAAGTCCATGAAAAAATGGATAATAAATATAAAAATATTCTTTTACTTTATTTTAATTGGAATGATTAGAGTTGGAGTTTCAGTTCTCGAACGGATCGAGGAGAACGAGAGAAGAATCGTTGTAGAAAATCGTGAAAAAAAATCGAGACAACCGGGGATGTTGTTTGCGCTCGCCCGACGCTCGAAGCCTTCCCCTTTGGTGCACGGGGGTGTGTTACTGGGGCACTAGTGCGCAGAAGCCCCGAACATGCCCGATGTAGATCCCAGAGAATCGTAGCGATGCCCCCTCCGGTCCCTCATCCGCCCCGTCGCTCCATCCCCCGTCCCCGGAGTCCCGCATCCCCTTCGTGAGAAAGAGAACGAGCGAGCGAGCGAGCAAGGGGTGGCTCCCCGATCCGACCCTCTCGGCTACATTTCGAGCTTTAGCTCGAACCGCGGTACATTCAGTTTCTGACTGGCGATCGAAGTGACGCGTCCGTCGTTGCCGTTCGAGCCCTTCCGTCGTCGTGCACTTCCCTCGGGATTCCATCCGTCGCCCCGGAGGGATCGGCGGATCCGGTCCGACCCGGCCACGTCGCCCTTCGTGATTTCCGCGGGGGAGGGGGCGCGTGACCTGCGATCACGGGTGCGCTATACACACGCGGTTTCGGGGATGTCGCGCGAGACTCGCGTTCGCTCGAAGCCATCGATCCTCGCAATCGAAGCGATTCAGTGACGCCTGTGTGGGGCTCGTCGTGCGACAGGACCAACCGGGATAAGTGCAGAAAAATAACGCGGTCCAACATATATAATGAATCGTTTCTTTTGATTTTGAACATCCGATTCGCGTGACGATTTGTTCTTGGAAGCATAACAATCTTCTTCGTTATCAAGCAGGCGAATTTAGCTTCTCGGATTACAAAATCTCTTATAATTCTCCCGTTTAACATTAACTTAAAAAAATTATGAGCTACACTTGGCGTATATTCCTTTAGTTCAAAGTCAATTAAAATTTTTTCAGTGAAAAATATTGATTGTTATTAATATATTCCTAGTATTAATTCTGTTTAATCAAGCGGCGTCGGGGTCTATGAATAATCTCGTTCATCGAGGATCGTCGATTGATCGTTTAATGGAATATCGATGTAAATAGCGGGATTTACGGAGATTACTGAAGCCCATCGTCGTCGTCGTCGTCGTCGTCGTCGTCTTAAATTGGCCGCGAACGTGAATAAATATAATAAGAATGGAGCTGAACCCGTGCTGCAGCTTCGTAGGGATAGTAAATTATCTCTACACGAGAAGCCTGCATCGGAAACGGCGTCAGCCGGCGCCCAACATTCCACGATCCTGGGTATTATAGGAGTCGCCAATAGCCAAAATTAGATATATAGATGTAGTTGCTGCTAGGCACCGCTAAAAGCAAGCCAATACGAATGCATCGCCGGAGGTAAATATCATCCACTATATTTTTTCTCATATGATCACTTATCGCGCGCATCGTCAATGTTTATCGTTATCGCTCGTTAGCCAGCCACGTGGCATTTGCCTGCCTTCAGCGAGAAACGTCGTGCCTCGTTTCATAAGACTGATACACACGCGATTCCTCGCGACAATGAGAAATATAAATCGGCGTTTTGTGATTAACGAACGGAGAACACATTTGCTTTTATAATTATTGTAAAATCTCCGAAAGAAAATTTAATATTTATTGATATGCGATATGATTTATTTTCTAATCACGATACAGTTTATAAAATGAGGCTGCGATCGTCTCTCGCGCGAGCTAAATGTTGTTCTGACGATGTTTCATAGACGAAGTGTTTAGATGAAGTGTTAGATTTAGAACAGCTCTCTTGCGTATTAAAAAACTTTCGTCCTACAAAGTTGTTCGATACGTGACGCGACTGCGAGTTGCTGTACGGCTTTATTTGTTCAGTTTGATGAAATATTCATTTAATTTAGATGGTTAATATACCATTTCATACTTTTACAAGTGAGTTTATCAAAACTTTCGTTGCACCGGTGGAAGTTTATTTACACACGTTTATTCAATCGATCCGCGTGTCGGCGAACGTCGATAAGTTGCATTTGTGCTTTATTTCGTAATGTCTGCAAATGCAGTGTGTTATATTATATATATATATATAGCTTTGTATCACCTTAAGTGTCTCTAATGCATATATTTAACAACGTAGTACAACGAAAGTAAAGCGTCGCGAGAATAAAAGGGGATTCTCTTCTCATCACCTTTAAAAGCGTTAAAGCGAGAGAAACTTTACGGAGTAATTGTAACAGCGTCTCACAATATTACAAAATTAACATTGTAAAGTAAATTCACGTAATGTACGCCGCTGTAGAGATACTGAAACTTTCATTTAAATATCTATCTGCATCTCGTCTCGATTTCGATTGTCGACCGACGCAACGAAGAATCAACTTTCCCGCGAACGTGGCATAAAATATTTTTTATCTCGCGAGTCTAAAGACTGAGAATGAAAAATGGGTTTTCTTTGCGAAAAATTAATAGTCGTGAGATATCAATATTCTCGTGAGTTGTCGGATTAGTCGTAAGGGTTATAATAAGTTGTTCGAGGGGTTACGCGCGCGTTTTATATGTTCCTACGCGGTTGAACTGGAGTAGTGACTCGCGGAAAAATGTGATGACATCCGCAAAGGGTGGCAACGACACTGAAAAAGAGAGAGAGAGAGAGAGAGAGAGAGAGAGAAAAGAGGGGATGTGGAGGTAAAGCGTTCGTGGGATAGAGGGTGTGAGAACCGACCGACTGCTACCCTTCTCGCGAGGCGACGATGAAGTTAAAAAAGCTGACGACGACATTATAACTCGCTCCGAGAATGGAGCATGGTAACTACATACTGTGGCCAAAGTAAATGACAATAAGTGTTTCGTATCTACATGCCAATATATATAGCTTCTACGCGAGCAAATTTCATTTAGCAGATTGTACGCATTCTTTACAATCTCGGTCACGCGATTATTTACTGCTTACTGACAATGCTAAAGAGAGATTCATTATTTTCGTAAATGTTAACATTTAAGGAATTTAATAGTAAGATTAACATTTATATAGATTTATATAGAATTAATAAACCAGACGTGAGTAGAACAATTCGTCACTGGAATAAATTGTTAATCATAAATTACATTTGCAGTCTACCATTGTCGGACGATATATTATGTCATTTTCATTAAAGAGTGATACGTTAAATTATGAAATTAATTCTAAAAAGATAATTGCCTTTTAATTACTGGCTCACTGGATCATGATTATTTGATGATTATACTGCAGTCGTAATTAATAATTTAGTCGGCGATTATATCGATGGTTACGATTAAACCAATCAGCGATTATTAATTTTCAATTTTGCCTAAACTCTTGCATAATGATCAGTTAGAGGGACAAAACCGGCTTGGCGAGTTTGGGTCTCGATAAAAGACTAGCGAAAATCAAAACGATATTAATATACGCGATAAGGCCTCAGGAAATTATGTTATCAGCATTAATCTTGCGAAGTGAGTACGAAGTATATTCTAATGCATAGGAAATGTAATTTGCGCGTGGAATATATGCATAAGGCTTGTGTCGCGCGCGCGTGGCCTTGTTAACACTCGCACGGACTCGCGCGTCGCTATCAAGCCTCGGAGCAAAACCGGAGCAAAAACACCGGTTACAGATACGTCGGTAACATCACGTCCGAGTTGTAACGCGGTGAATTGTACACATAAATACACGCGGCCCGAACTTGACGGAAAGTTTAAATGAAACTCTCTCTTTCTGCGGTTCCGCCTGGAAAATCAGTTAAGATTCAAGTTAATTTAAACCGATACTTTTACGAGAGGGGGGCCCGGGGCAGCCGGGCAAAGATTTACATAAAGATTAGCCCGAGAGTGTTCAAATTATTATATCGATAATTACAACGCCGGCTAATTCCCGGGCGTGTCGCGAATGGAATTTTTCGCGAATTATCGCGAGATTTTAATCGGTGGCCGAGGGAGGGGGGTAAATAACGTTCGAGCTATTCAATCGCGCGCGCTGCGCCGCGATGATAAATGAGAGCCCAGGTGGCGACAGATTAACACGGTTCCACTGTAGATTCGCCGTTTCCACGATAATCGACGGAGGCCTGCCAGCTGATTGGCACGTATTTGTGCGGCACGGCATCCATTAGGGTGAGGAATACGAGGCCGGCGAGATTAGCCGATTTTGCAGAGCGCGGCCGCGTAATCGCGTCTTCGTTGAATCCACCCCCTAGCCCCTCCCCCTGCGCCCTCAATTAGCTCGCGTCCGAGTGTCGTCGCCGCGGATGATACTATAACGCGCGACACTATAACGTCTCTAATTTTAGAAACGCTCTCGATTAATCGCGCGACCGGGCTCTCCCTTCTTTCCTCTCGCACGCGCGTTTGATAACAGCGGCGCTTCGTACGTCGGGCGATCAACCGTGTCGAAATGGAAGATCCGCGGAGAATCTAAACGGGACGGGAAGGGGAGAGAATAAAATGGCCGGGAATTTGTTTTAGTACATCAAAGAGAGGTATTGGAGTTCGATCGAGATGAAAGCCCTATTTATGTTTCACGTACATTGGAAGAACAACGCGCGCCGCGAGCCACGGGAGCGAGATCCGCTGGATAAAGAAGCGATTTTATCATGTTACGTAAACAAATTTTCCCTTCCGTCTTCTAATAGCTCGCTCCTTCCGCGCCTTTTTATCGCGTGTTTCTTTCACCCTCGAGGGTCATCGTAAAGAATATTCCTCGCCTTCCGTACGACGTGGAGAAAAACATTTATCGGCTAATTATTCGATTTTTAATTGGGGATGCAATTGCGTCGCGTGGCGTTCTCCGTCTTTGTTGTCGTTAAGAATTAAAGCCGCCTGTACTTTCGTACCCTTAATCGTCCATTTAATTAATCGAACTTGTAAATAAAGAATTGAATTTAACATGAGCCAACGAAACAAAGAGTTCGCGCCACTTTATCGCCGGCCTTTCAACGAATGGATGTGTTGCGCAACGTCCCTCTCTCGTAAGAATATTCAATTTCCAGCAATATCAATGCCAGCATTGTCGAGAAGTGGCTCCATCCCGCTGGCAGTATGTATGGACTTGATGATCCAGTTGTGTGTAATGAGGTCATTCCCTCTGAATCGAGTTCGTGCGGGTAGGAAGGTGACGTATTGCGAATTGAACGAAGTAACTTTGTAGCCGACGGTGGTTTCAATTTCACAGTAAAACGCCGTCGGCTCTGCGAGCGATTGCCTGTTGCGCGATTTTTTTTATTCTCTACATTCTACCATTGGGATTTCACTTTGTTCATATCCCCTCTCTTTTTTTTTTTTTTTATAAAGAAAAACTCTAACGATATCGCTCAGAGAGATAGGTATTAGCTCGTATTTCTGGGGGTGAACAAAACGCACGCCTGATCAGACGTACGGAGCCATTTTTTCGTAATGATTTCGTGTCAATAGTCTTTTTTTTTATTTGATATTACTAAAGTAAATTCTTTTGAATAAACGGATTTGTAGTATAAATTATTTTTTAATTATTAACGAGAGAAAAGTGATTATATTATACACCGAGAGAAAAATATAGTGACTTTTAGACCCAACCATAATTTTATAATATTTCTAACAATGAATGTGATTAACTATATGCATCATTATATTAACCATAATTATGATTAGAAATATTATAAAATTGCGATTGGGTTCAAAACTAACTATATATTTTTTTTAGTTTAGCAGATCTGAATTTATACAACCGATCTTTAATTATCTTTTTCTATAATACGACGATTTACCAGCGATAAAATATCTCGCCGACTTTGAAAATCTTTCCCATTCGACGACATAATACCAGACAACCGAACATCGAAGGGCGTACTTCTCGCAATTTCGACACGCTTCGTTGTAACCGACGCTCGCGTTCGGTAATCATCCAATCCCTCATCCTCAGGTCAGAAATTCGATACGCGCGATGAAATCAAAACCATACGTTAATTGGGTGAAAATTGTCGGCGAGAGAAATGATCGGGGAAGGGGAGCGAAAAGGAAAGACGGCTGAAACGGGGAGGAGACGGGAGAGAACGAGGGAGAGCGAGAGAGCTCATAAGAAAGGAATAGCCAGGGGATATGGCAGGGGGTTACGCTCGGAGTTTGACACAGTCAGAGAGCGGCGTTGCCTGGCAACCTTTAAGGGTGGAAATCCACATTGGCGTAGAACGTGTATACCTGCGACGAATTTATGCGGCATTACTCTTTCTCCCGGGCCCTTTCTTCCTCCTCCTCCCCCCCCC
>VBVR01003552.1:0-17232 GCA_011638315.1 Tetramorium parvispinum
CTAATATACAGATCCTAGTTTAATCGAAAACAACATGTGTCTCGTAGACACGAGGAGTTAATTTGGTATCATAATCAGCATAAGGAAAGATTTTCATCGCAGATCACAACGTACGAACACACTATTGAAAAAACATATTCTAGTGTATGCGTCAGGAAAGAATAAAAATTATAAAGTAGTCAGGGGCAAGCCCTGGGCGTCCTTGATGGCTAGCGCCTTTTGCCTGTACGCGATTGACGTCATTGCTCCATGGTTGACGATTTCATTAATTGTAATTTACAGCAGCCAAAGAGACAAGCGAAAATTCGATTGCTCAGCAACTTTATAAGTAGCGCTTCCTTTCTTCAATTTCTCTCCATTTTCATCGAATCGAATTTCGCCGCATCATTCTCCTTTCATCGAATCTAGATCACATGGTTTTTTCTCTTTTTTAATAGCATTACTAATAGGAGATTGCAAACGATAAAATAACAAAGTCTTAATAATAAAATAACAATTCTTACTGTAACAAGATCTAACATTTTTTACATAAAAGAAAAATGATTGAGTCTCAACAAAAAATAAAATTATGTAATAATAAGTAAAATATATGTCGATAGAAGTTGTAAACTGTAATAAATCATTCACAAGTCAGAAGAAAAACTTCAATAAAAAACAATTTATAAACAATTTCCAAGAAATAAACTTCTTTAAACAAACTGAATTAATTTAACTAAACACTTAAGTAATGAATAGAAATACTCGCAGAGCTTTATATTTTCGTAAAAATTATTCGTAATCGGATAAACGTATAATAGAGATTAAAATTAATAAATAAGCACTTTGTTAGCGGTCCAATATTTCAAACTGAAGATTCATCTGTTGCATGAATATAATCGCTCAAAGTATGAACAACGTTTAACATCTAATTAAACGAAATCAATAAAATTAAGATTTAAACAGCTAAATAGGGAATAATTGCTCGCAAAGTTAAAATTGCTTTACGTTAGTAAAATTCAATCCAAGTCACGTAACTCTACTCTCAATCAATTAACTTACAAACTATACAAATTTAACCATCACCAATTTTACGAATTATATAAATTCCTACATACGGCATTAATACAGCATATTAAGACCACTTTTTCTGTCTTAACGCATACCTTCCGGTAACGCAAACACGTTACACGCATGCATTTCGTTACATAAATTGCACGTAATATCGCAGTGCGCATTCCACCGCGTCTCGGAAATTAATATCGGTAGTATGACGTGCCGTACAGCGCTGCGGACCAATGCACATTTCTCTTCGTCCCTCTCTTCCCTTCTTACTCTCTCACCCACGTGCAAACGTGCAACATGCTTCATTACCGGATTCAGCGTGTGACAATAGGCGTTGTCAATCGGCCGATAGAGCGTGGCGTACACAGAGACTCGCGTGCACATGTGTGATAGACGGAGCGCGGCAACGATTACAGGCAGTTGTGCTTTCGTAACAGGCAGCGCGATTAATTTACGACAGGAATCTCATTAATACGACCTTGATCGCGCTCTCTCCGACGCGTTTCAGGATTATATAAAGTGCAATAATAATGGCGAAACAATAAAATATATAATATATGTCCGACTAATTTCGATCCTTTCAAGGGAGAGCGTGCTGCGTATTCCCTTTTCTCTTGCTATACGCGAAATTTTGTTCGCCGTCTAAATCCGCGAAGACGGCAGGCTTCGTCAGAAATTACCACGTACAATTTGCCAGCCGAAAATGGATGCTATCTTCTAGAGAGTCAAGTCTGCCGAGTAATGTTAATTAGTTCAAGACCGTTGATTCAAACGACGGCAATTGAGGCTTGCGAAGGAACGACGTCTATTCACTCGTGTGTAACAAAAATTACTTCATTTTGAACTTTGCGAAAAATCGCGTATCGTAGAACGTCTCTCATTATCAAGTAAAAAAGACTTGACTTGTTATCAGAGCAAGTCGATGAGAACTCGTTGGGATTTGGATATTATTGCGTTCAAACGGTATTAATTGAATGACGCCACAGCCTATCTTATCATCTATTTATCTTCGATAAAGCCGAAATATTTATTGTGACTGGACCGATCTCTCCGATTAGTGAAGTATTACGCGTAATAAAT
Organism: Tetramorium parvispinum; assembly: GCA_011638315.1. Taxonomy (NCBI): domain Eukaryota; kingdom Metazoa; phylum Arthropoda; class Insecta; order Hymenoptera; family Formicidae; genus Tetramorium; species Tetramorium parvispinum. The sequence goes on from VBVR01003552.1 coordinate 2,122, forward strand.
ACGTTTTAACAACACGCGGCATCTAATTTTTGCAATTGCCTTTCAGTAGAATACATATTGATTACATGCATACGCAACGATACAAATTATACTCCTGCAATCGATTTAATCGTCAACGTCAGCTGACACGCTTTTGGGCCGACTTGACTACGACTTATCGAAGTCACTTCCTGCAATCCGATTTATTCGTTGAAATCCATTTTCGGGAATCGTGAAAATTCATCTCCCGATTGTTTCTTGTTTTTTTTTTTTATTCCAGTTCACAAACGCCAAGCTGAGAATCGTAAACTACGGGTCGATCCGTCGTCTAAGGTCGGCGGAAAGATAGTGCGGGCCTCCGCACGGGTCGAGTGCAATGCCGATGCAATTACGACCGAGTCGAAGGCGACGTACGGCGCTACGCGCTGACGTCTTTCGACACGGGTAAATGGGGCAAGTGGCCCGAGTACCTGGATCCTGCAAGTTCCCCATAGCACACATAGTCGTGCTATATACATTTCCTTCTACCATTACATTACTTTACATTTAGAACGCTTTACCCGGCGTTTTATCTTTGCTATCTCGCGCGCCTTTTAATAGATAAAAGTTCATTTCGGAACAAGAACATAAAAAAAAAATTATTTGTCATTGTATTGGATTTATTACACATTTGTAATAAATCTTATAATTATAGAATCAGAAAGAAACATTTACCAAAAAAGTGGTGAAAAAAACGATGAGAAAATACAAACTCGAAAGAGCTATGCTTGATACAACATTTAAAGAGCTCGAATATAAAAAAGCATTTAACATAAAAAGTACCGAATAAACATTATATTTTTTTATACTATGAATTATTATATTTTTTGTATTTTATTTTCTGTATATTAAAAAAAAAGAGTATACTCATGTCAGTCCATAAACATTTGTCTTTTGCATTTTTCTCGCTTTGATTAATTGATATTTAAAGTTCCTGGCTCACGAATCTCTGAAAATACAAAGACGATTTTGGCGCTTTTGTCTTCTGCGAGCAGTTGGATTAGATCAATGTGCTGCATTCGCACGTGCATTTGCGACTGCATGCAACGAAGTGCTTGCGACGCTAATTCTGAAAGCTTATGAAATTCCAGGAACAAGCACGCTGGCCTACTTCAACAGAGGACACGTGGCGAATATCCTTCCCGCACAAGACTGATCATTTGTCGAGACAGGCGAGAAAAATTTCGGAAACTTATAAATTAATCTTTGGCTCAAAACAATATGGTAGAGTCAAGGCTCGATATAAAGACGGATTATAAAGAAAGAAAAAGATAAATTTTCGATTTGCAAACTTGTTTTGCTACGTCGAAAGTAATTTATACCAATCTGTCGCAAACCTGTTTTTTACGTCGACCAACGTCAACAGACGGTTAGTTTGGTCAACAGATAGTTCGTACGTTCAGTACTTACCCTCCTCAGCTGGCAATTCTGCAACATAAAAGAAAGATAACATTAGAATTTACATATCAAATAATAAAATAAGCGAAAACTTAAATCAATATAATATTAAACAATAGCTGTTGTTGCAACATACATCTCTCATAAGAAATTTAAAATGAGAAAGTTTAAAAATTATCTTTCAATAATTTTATAACAATTATCAAATGCAAATAACAATCTAAAGAATACTTTGAAAATTTTTAAAGACTGAATGGCGATTGCTCCCATAAGTATATGAAAATTATATATGCCCAATCCGTGACGTTTAAATGCTCTGAAGGATCTACTTTAAAGCGTCCTAGTTTAAATTATAGCCAAGAGAAATGCCAAGAGACCAGAATCCCATAATTTGACGCGGATAAATTGAAGGAAACCGCGAAAACGAATTTGGTGTGCAAAATGGGCGTATCTAGTGGTTGAGTTGAACGTGCAGGTGACAGTTTTTGAATGTTGAGAAGATTTATAGTAGACGTTACGGAGGTTCTCTCACTATAACGCGAGATAGATTGGAGTTTTACAGAAACTTATTCGATATTATTGAATCTCGTGTATAACTTTGCCTACGTTCATCGGCTTCTAAAACCGTCTCTATCACGAGAATGTAACAGGCGATTATATTAAAAGCTAGTTCTCAGATATTAAAATCAGATGATGAAATCATAAATTAACATAAAGATCGTCTTCGGAATAATTAAAAGTGTATATTAGATGCATGCAAAATTATAAGCAGAACTTAATAATATTATTACTATCCGAACGGTGTTGATAAAATATTGAAATGAATTCGCTATAACGCGGAGCCAAAAGGTCAGATATTTTTATCATATACGAGAGAATCCCCGATCCAGTTTAATCCACGAGGTCGATTACTCTTTCGAGCGTTCATTAACGTCTCGAAATTGGGTGTGTGGGCGATCACGCGTCTCTGCATGTTCTAATAGCATTGTCGTATAAATATTTACGCACCGTGAGAAGGTAGATTCTCTCGTAAGACAACTTGCCTAAGAAAACCGGGTAAGAATATCATCGACCGGTATTACCAGTCACATAAAAGTGCTCCAGATTCACCGCACCTCCTATTAATTTCGAATTTCTCGTTCGATGCGGATCTTTTCTTGGATGCTGTCCTTTTTTTCGCGGGGCTTTTCATCTTCAAAGTTAAATACTTTGCATATACATATATTAGCTCCGTATACATTAGCCTTGCAAATTAGGATTAGAGTTCTATCGCGTGGCACCGTTTACTTAGAAATAAATGACGTTAGACGATACGTTTTGTTGGAAAAGATCGAGGACGGATGCGGAGAAGTATCGTTCGCAATGTGGAAAAGCGAATTGTCTATCGACGCGAGCGGCCTGCCTGCTCGCGATACGCACGGAGTGACACGTGAGGAAAAACAGAGACACGTGGGAGTCATTGATTCGTATACTGGATCCGCATAGATTTTCCTTGAATGCCCGTCCCGCGATTGACGTGTTCAACAGAGGACACGTCGCTTCCCGTGAAACGCACATCAGCGGTGGATTCTGAAAGACCGCGTGTAATTCTCGGACTCGCACAAAGCCAGGCGTGAAAGCGTTTGTCGCGCGAATAATAGCTTCAATTTCACATCGATTTGCACCGCCGCGAAACCCGCTAATTCGCACGCGAGCATTATATCTAGTAACCTAGTATCGAGACGTAATACTGATACCCCGAGATTGATATTGATGTGTTTTGAAAAAAAATATCAACATCTCTGATGTGGAAAAGAAAGAATCAATGTCTTCACGGATATAGTTCCTAGAGTCAAGATTATTTCTACTTATCAATTTTTTTATAACGGACCTCACTTAAAAAAAAAAAGACTATCTCACATGAGTAATTGTGCCATGAAAATACTGCAAAATATAACAAATGTAAATTTTCGTAGCTCTTGTCTGTGAGATATTTGCATGATACTTCTCTAAGATCAAGGATAACAAACCTAACGTAATCAATATTCAATGCTGTAGAACAAGCGTCGAAGATACACTCAGGTAGGAACACCTGGGGGCACATGATTCTCTCGAGTAGCATCGATCGTTTTACGCACACTACGAATACAGGAGTCAGCTACGAGAGAGGCGTATTTGCTGGACGGAAGCAAGCAAGCAGCGCGATCAAGGCACGATCGAGGATAGGTGGGAATAGGTGCGGAAAAAGCTGGGAGTTTTCCTCGTGCCGTGCGAGAGCATCAGGGGTATGGATTATCACGCGACAGTGAACGGCCGCACAAAGCCGATAGAAATGCGCGACAAACAAATCTGCCGATCGTGCATTGAACGACACATTGCCGGCTCCACTCCGCGCACCATGCACACATGCTAACTTTAGCCGACGAACTTACGTCGGGACACGATTTGTGTAACGAGGTTGCAAATAAATTTCGGTACATCCGAATTTCGGAGGGACCTCTGTTGAATAGCGCAACGCGGACAATTTAGACAGAATTTATGTAAGTAGAACGTTCAATATCTCCGAAGATTTTTCTGCGAAAATATATTTCGTATAAAGACGCATCAAAATATTAAAAATAATTCTAGATAAATTTAGAGAACACTGACGCTGTCGCACCAACTCGCGTGGAATTCGATCAATTAGTGGAACATGCTTCAGTCGTTTCGATCAAAGTATTATGAATTAAAAAAAAATATATGTAGACATGGAAAAAATGCGAGAATGTTGACAAGTTTTTACTGAGAAAACAAGTTTTAATGAGAAAACATGTAAAATAATCAGCCTACAAGTGTTTTACGGGTTAATAGTAATAATATAAATAAATAGTATCCTAAGAACATAATTTCCTTTCTTCTTTCACTCAATCCATTTGTCATCTGCCTGACAACTTGATATCAAGAATAATATACAGTCAATAGATGTCAGAGATGGAAGATAAATTCCGTCGTATATGCGAAATAGATGGACGCGATATAATTTATACGCCTAAGGTCATCCATGAAACTAATCTGCAACTGCATTTGCGATAGATGAAACTCATTACATGCACGAACGAGTAGCGTTAATACATGTGTATATCGAGTGCTTATTTGTATGTCACACGGCGACACTCAAGTGCAGAGAAGATAAAACAACATTGTTTAAGCATACTCGACGCGACCACTCATATTGCGCGGAAAACTCGATTACTTCGCACTCAAATGCCCTTAATATTTCGTTAGATTTGCTTCATAAATACATGATATAATTTTTTCAAAAATCCAGATATAAATTACCCAAGAAATACTTAACACCGTTCGTCCAGTGAATTTCGTATGCCTATCATAGGTCAGAATTTTTATTATCATAAGTATATCATGATAAAAATATAATTAAACAAGAATATATTATGTGAGTAGTACTGAATTGTGTATTTCATATTTTGTGCACTTTATGTTTTGTTATCTAATTATTTATGACATTCTAAATTAAATGGAATTATTTCTTTTACAACTGTTTAAAAAATTACGGTCATCTAGAGCGCCACTAATGTCAAGTATGGATAATGTCTGACAATTTATGTATTAATACGTTCATAATCGCGCACGGAGAATTAGAAGGAAACCTTTATTATTATTGTAGATATAGGACACATGTGATGTACTATTTTAGCTAACAAACCAGCATTGTAGACGCACGAAAATTCAGGTATATTTAGATTGTTTTTGCGCATAGTTTCATGTAAACAAGCTCCGAACATAGCATTAAAGAAAAACAAAATTCTCGAGTTTGTGTAAGCTTTATTTCTGATGTATCAACTGCTATCTCAGGAACCAAATGTCAAAGATAATATAGTATCTTGAAATCAACGTGTCACAAGTTTATTTAATCATTACATTGTTACCTATCTAAATGGAAAAGGTTTGTTTCGAAAAGTTTTAAAGTGACGAACAAATTGTAAGATTACATTTTGAAATTACATGAAGATTGCAAGACCGCATTTTAAAAGATTAAATTATGCTTATAGATTCCGTCTTCAAGTTCGCATTTCCGCGACAATAAAGATTCTCGACTGCCCGCGATACTGTTTCCTATTAAGAGACAGAAAAGTGGAAGTTTTCTAGTATCGATTGGTTAAACTACTTGGCGATAGTCTACTCGACGAAACCAAAGTAAACTTTACTGGCGTTTGTGAGTTGCGTGAGTTTCCGCTTTTCGCCGAAATCTCATTAACCAAGACGCGCGTAGCCTTGTATGTTATCTTTTTCGCACCTATTTGCATCGGTTCTAGGTTTTCTTTTTAACACATTCGTACTGATCCACGAGTGAAAAGCAAATAATGGGAGTGTGCTGATGAGACTTGGCACAACTTGGTTTCAAACTTAACTCTAAATGCACGTCTTGTGCATTTTATTTCTGTGAGTTATATACGAATTCAATCAAGCAGTTGCAAATCAACAATATATATAACATTAAACATAAATCTTAAACTTTTTAATGTTTTTATTAAAAACAATAATTATTTGTATCATTTCGAAGTTCTTAAAATGTAAATTAAATTAAATACTGTTTAACTCTTAAATGCAGCATTTCATAAAAATTACTTTGTCACAGTCCGGGATGTATGACATCCCAGCGTATTTTTTAGTTGCAATTCGTAAACTATGACGTTTTAAAATTCGAAAAAATTTCTTAGTATATTTTGAAACTTTAAAAGAATAATAATCCAATAGTTTTCAAAAAGTAATTTAATATAGTAAAAAAATTAATTAATTCAAATATACTAAAAAAATTACATTTACTAAAACTTTACTAAAACAATTCTAACTTTTTTATTTTTTAATATTTTAAAAATATTCTTGTACGGATATACTCAGCAGATGGTTTTAGCTTAACAAAAAAATGAGTGTAATAGTGCGCGTTTCAAAAAAGGCACCCCTGATTTTGAGAACGTCCAATTCGGTTGTGAAACGACTGATGCCAGAGCTATGACAGCTATACCGTCATAAAGAGAGGACAGAGTACTACTCAGAACCGGCACCACAAGTTCGATTTTCATTTGATAACTTACCCTTAATCAAACTCAAACTTTCGCTGGAGTGTCGTATATCCCTAACTGCATTTAAGAGTTAAATATGCACTTTAATCAAAATTTATTATTTTATCGTTGCGCAAATTCCATTGTGACATGATCTTCAGATTTTTCTGCTTTCTGTTTTCTCAATGTTAAAGGTCAATTAACTATATTTTAGAATTGAATTATAAGATTCAAGGAAATTTGTTTAGAATTATTACCACTGTCTTACGTTTAAAAGTCATCAGACACGTGTCACGCGACGCGAGAAATTGCAATAGAGGACGAATGATGTAACGAAAAAAGTATATACGTTGAGAAATGATAATGGATATAACGTTCGAGCATAACGAGACGAGGGTCGATCGAGAATAAATTAATTAAATGGATAATCGCGTGAAGCGATATCAATATGGGTACAACGCGCCCAAGCGCGCTAAATATCACGGCACGCCGCGACTTTAAAGAGCGACCTTAAAATGAATTAACCTCACTCAGCCGCGTCAACTCCTAATGCAATTTCACCACAGATGTACGATTTATTAAGCGATTTATTAAGCGCCGAGCGATTTTTGCCGCCGCCTGCCTGTCGCGGCTATTTATGAAGCTCAAGTAAGACGCGGCGTGAATCATTATGCAATTTACAATTGACTTTTACGTTAAATTATATAATTCCATTTTTTATCATTTTTTTATATTCTTATCCAACAATAACACAAATTAAAGTGATTATGAATGATACAATTTTAAAAAAGAGTCCAAGAGGTTTTAAAATAGAAATTTAGAATTACAAATTAAAAATTAATACATGTAAAATTACATACGAAAATTATGTATCTTTGATATAACAGCACTAAAAAAAGTTAAATGTTTTTTAAATAAAAAAAATTTTTTAATGTTAAAAATAAGAAATAAAAACAATTTTTATATAATATCTAATTCAATTGTACACATGCATCGAGCATTTAACGAAATTAAAGTTGAAGAAATTGCATTAGAAGTTGCGCCTGTAAAAATAAGTTTGTCATTCTGTATCCATCTCACGATGCACCTCGGCCTTCGTACGCGATCGCGTGATCGCGAGGCGAAGGAAGGCGCCATAAAAAAGTCTCTTTGCAGTCAGCACATTAATAATGAATCGGCCAACGACGTTTGCTCTGACGTGGTTGCTTACGCTGAAAGTTGTCCACGTCAGATGTCCCTCATACGCGACTCACGGAGCGCGATGCGACGCGTCGAAACACAAAGAGCCGGGGAACGTTAAGGAATGCAATTATCCGCCGTGTAAAAGCACGCACGTGTTGAACGCTTTTACCGCGAGGTGGATTAAGGCTAAATGGAATACAGCTCTCGAGCTTTCAATCCGGCAACACAGCTACTTTCTTTCGCTATTACTATGATACTGAAATAGAATTATTGCTTATTACAAAAGTTTAAATATAATGAAATTATTAATCAACCTATTTCTATCCGCGTGTCCTTGTCCTCTCATTGATATTTCTTACGCGAGTTATGTCTTCCTTACTTCGACTACATCAATAAATTGTTCTTTTCGAATTCCTCTTTTAATTGATAAAGACACAATTAAGTTTAAAGGAGTACCAAAAAGTAGCAAAACTCTCATGCACAAAGAAGATATATGTATATGAATTTTTCTTCAATCACGAACATTCGTTACTGCTGAATCGGCAATTAATCCTTGACCTAAAAAGATAAGGAAACGCTGCACGCTGCGAACGAACTCTGTCATCATAGGATGTCGAGCAGACATATCTCGCGGAATCTGAATTAAATGTGAATAAAATATTCGTGCAGCAAATACAAATAAAAGAATTATCAATCGTAACTGCTTGATACATAAAGATAAATTAATTCGCGCTCGCAAACCTATAGTGGAACGTTCAAACTTTTTCCATTGCACAACTAAGCTGACTTGTTAAACTCCTGTAATTCGTGACAACGGTATTGTTATCGGAATAACGTTTTAGTTGGTATATCACCAATACCAATTCATTCGAGCTTACATTATTCAAAACAGATTGTTTGTTTCTATTAACATCGATTAAAACTTTAAACAAAAAAGTTTAATAATTATTCTGTATTTTCAGTAAATGCATGTTCTTCAGTTTAAAGATAAGTTAAAAATTGCGATGATGAATATTGAGAAGAGAAAATCAATAATAAACGATTAAGAATCGAACGCTGAAGGTTGTGCATAAAAGATTTATGTTGAATACATAGGAATTTGTATGTAAAAATACGGTTTTAAAATACGCGAGGATTAGTGCGAATTAGTGTAAATGGAAATTTTTGCCCGGCGAGTTAACCCTTGATATTTATTGCAGACGATTGCACAGTGGCTAAGTTCTCGAAAAGTCGGAGAGCTTCTTCTCCGAGCCCGAGAGCTGATGTAATGCAAATTTATGTGGGCGACGACATTTTATCGCTGTAGCGTGCGGTCTACCGCGCGATTATTCGTCGAGAAATTCTCCTCGGCCGCATCTTGATAAAAGCGAGTTAGCGGGATCGCTCTGTGTAACTAGCTACAATTTGTTTACCTTTGAACGGGTGCAAATACGCACAGTCGCGATACACGTACATTCAATGTGATAACGTTCGCCGAATATCACGTACTGACGTCCATTTGCGGTTTTCCTACGAAAATACAAATCATAATCCGATACGGATTGACGTCATCGATATGAATCTCTGAAGATGCTCATCGGACGTCAATCGCGTGTAGTATTTATGCAGATAACGATAATTTTCTGGACCAATTAGACCAATTGACTTTAGACATGGATCCTTCTCGCGACAAATTGTATCAAGACTGATTTATGTTGCACCGATAACCGTGTTATTTTAATATGCAAATAAGGAAATATTAACCAATGGGAATCCTGAGCGCGCTCTATCAGTTTAATGAGTTAATCAGTTCTGAAACTGATTCATACTACTGATAACTCTGTGCTTCTGTAAATAAAATTTTCCATAACTGAGAAAAGGAAATAAAATAAATGATACATTTGAAAAGATTAAAAACTAATTACAGTTTGAAGTGCACTTTATAACGATTAATTGTTGATTAAATTCGTGTTAATCGATGAATTTTAATGGAAATTTGCTGTAATTAGATTGGAAGATAATTGGATAAATTATTAATATTGTGTTCGAAGAAATATATTTCTGATAAATAATTTTAAAATAGAGCATTATCATATTTTTAATTCCCTTTCCTCATTGAAGGAAATTTCCATCCTCCTTATCCGCTCACAATTAACGTTTCTGCGAAAATTATTAGAAGAATAATGTTAAAATCTCATATGAATAGATTCTATTTTTCATAAATAGAAATATTTAAAATATAGATTAGTTAAGTTTATCCATCGACAACAAATGATATTTGTCATCGTGTTAGAATATTATAATGAATATAAAATTTTTTGAGTGCAAACAGAAATGTTGGAGAAAACGAGAAAGAAAAACAACGCCTATAAATAAAGCATTCATTACAATTTAGATGGCCTCATCTGCCGCATCTTACGCAACGATATCCGTTTATCATAATGTGTGCAAAGTCTGCCTACGTTTATTATACTTATCCGAAGAAAATCATAACAAAAGTTTCCATAAAGGATAGTACTATCTTGAAGCAGATGTCTAAAACTCCTGTCACACAATGTCAATGTAGACTACATCTTTAATAAGTTATATACGTCATAATTTGAGTTCTAATTTTAACTTTAAAACTACACGAAAATAAGCAATATAAAGTTTCTTCAACATCTCAATTTCCAATACTATAAGCCAAATTATCGAGAACTTTTCCTGAAAAGTTCGTCCTTCCCAGTTTTATCTTTCGCTTTTATATATTGGATCTTTAATTAACGTTTCCATTTCTTCATTTAAATTTAAATTGACGCAGGAATTAAGCTATCTTTTCGTTATATGTATATAATAATTGATTCTAACAAGACCCTTTGCTCGATGGAAAAATTTCATTTTTGCGCTCCAATTTTTCGAATACTGCGTTTTACGCACACTAAGCTGATGCTTCCTAATCTCCCCAATCAGGAGAGACTCGCTCACGAATCAAGTTTATCCTAAATGAGATTACATTTTTTGTTCTTGACGCAATTAATGTTGGCCATCAAGCCTGCATGCAGCCTGCCAAACGCAACGCTCAACCACGTGCAATCGAGTTACGCTATCCATCAAACTCGCAACAGCAGCACGATCGTATTACCGGATCGATCTGAACCTTAAAGTATTACGTCTATAGCGCCTAAAGTATTATTGCCCTCAGCCTTGTTCAGCTAATTTTCAAGATTAAACTTAAGATCATTTAATGCGAAGTTTATTAGGCACAAACGTATTAATATGATTAATTTTACGTCACATAGAAAGATATTAGTCTGTTATTTAATATTCTATATATAAATACGACGCATAATAATTTGTGTCGATTATTCGTGATCGAAACTAAAAATTAATTAACAAAAGAGACTTTATCAGAATTGCAATATAACAAATAATAAAAATAATATGACACAATTTTTATAACGGTCAGTTAGAGAAGAAAATTCTGTTAGGAAAGAGGCGTAAATCTTATTATAGGATAGTATATTTTAACAAACAGACATTTACAGGCTTATCATATTACTACGCATAAAAGCTGGTTTGTTGCGAATTAGTAAATAATCGTCATCGATTATCGAGCAATATTTTTGCTGGAGACGCGAGAATAAAATACAGCGATTACAGTCGTAATTGTAGCCTATTCTGTGATGATTAATATATCTCGGAATATGTGTCGTCAACAGAATTATTGGATTTTTTCCTGGATTTCAATATTTTAAAAACTACTATGAGAAAAATCGGAACGTCGACGAGTCTACGTCACAAATTACAAACCTGTCAAAGTCTCACTCTGAGCTCTTCAATCTCAAGTGGAGCTCCAATAAAATTTTAAAGCGGATCATCTCGCAATGCTTCAGATTAAAAAATTCACAATCGCGACGACCTGATGCTTCCGATCGTTTCAGCCGAGAAGAATTCACAGACGAAAGGAACGATGCCGGGACACCACGTGTTATTTAAAATTGTATCACGTCGCGGAATCGGAGGAGCGTCAAAATAGCGGCGGGACACGCCAGATAACGTCTAACTATAAGATTCGACTCCGCGGGCGGACTTGTTATGCTCGCTGTATTTTATTTTCGTAAACGAAAGACGATACTTCGCCGCGCACTCGCCTATTTTGTAGCTCTGCCGTAATCCCCGCGTAATGTTTACCGCGTACATGCGAATGGCCCCGAAAATCCCCGGGCGGCCCGTGCATCACATGTGCGCGCACTTCTCCAAGACGACGGATACAATCAACACATCACAAACTGCATTAGAAGTAATAATAAACATCGCCCAATAACGTGAAGTAACTGTCACTTCTCTCTTTCTCACAATTTTTCTTTTCCGATTAATTTGCTCGACAGAGGCGAAACTCGTAAGAGAATCAGGATTGAGAATCCAGAAGGCGATGTCCCATTTTCATTTCGCTCCATTTCCGCTAATGTATAATCTCTCGATTCCGAGATACAATGAATCTCAAGATCTGCTTTTTTTACAGGAAAATCTCGCCGAGGAGCGGATAAGCATATCGCGATAATTAATCTCGACAGATTCTCAAAGTTTGATCTTTCGAGACTGGAAGGGAAACGTCCGGTATTTCGCTAACCAGTGGCGCGTTATGCGAAAATAAACCGTTCGAGACACGTGCACGCTTTTCTTCCTCGAAACGCGCAATCGTCGAACGGGATTAATTTTGCAGCCGTTAAATCGACAGAAGTTACAAAGTGCAGGATGCAACGGTGTCGACATTTCGCTCAATCAATTATGTGTGTCATTACACCAATGTCTTAATTTAACTCCATCATAGAATTTCGATAAAAAAAATACTCTTTGTAACTTGTGCATACAAGAGTTTTATAAAATTTTGTAATCTTCTAGTTTTACTTTCAAGTTATTTATATAATATGTTGATTTTTTTAAATAGAAAGAAAAAAAGAAAAGAATAAAAATTTGAATTTAATATAGTAAGCTGAATAAGTTTATATATTTCATACAATTTTTCTGAGGTATGCAATTTTCGCGGATATTAACATTGATACAAAATCTATATTATTATTTTGAATTAAGTTATTACTCTGAAACAGTAAAAATGATAAATATCTCGCGATATAAGTATCTTGAAACAAGTCTTTTATCGCAATATACTTGTCGTGGCTCATTGACGTGTTAATTAATCGCGCGCTATCGGGAGGGATTAAGTTTCCGATACTATCGCCGAGAATTCTTATTTCTCAAGCGCGATTGAATCTTCGACGTCAGCATAACTCGAGTCGTTTCCCGAAATACATATGCACGATGGCGATTGAATCAAACGGTTTGTCGATGACGGAAATTGGAATGTCGATGATTTAAACGTTCCCGATTACATTATTATATATAAACTATCGACAGATACCCACGTCATAAGCAGCCTCTTCGAAATCAAGTGACACGTGGAAACCAGATCCACATGCAAATAGTTGTACACTGGTTCTGGTAAATGGTAATTTAATCTCGTGATATATAGATATAAATAATCTTCTGGTAAACACGTGGTTACATTAGAGGAGACATTTGACAAATTATTGCCGATTCAGATCAAAGGTAATCTTGCGAAAATAAGCTCCAATTTTTTTTTTTATTTCGATTGTGCTTACATAAACTTTACACACGCGGTATACGTAACCGTTTCAGGTGTACGAACGGCGGAAACTATCCTACGGTCGGAATCAAACGACACATGCATAATCATCATTGAGAGAAAACTACGGCCCCGAACACGTGTACGAGGAGGCGAGATGGTAGCTGGCGGTAGTAGTTCCAGTGCCGATGGTGGGGACAAGTAACACGCGTGGCACACACGACGATGTATCAGGTTGATAAGAGCACTTTTATCCGTGCTTCTTATATCCCGCGATGGCGAATAGACACACGCGTTATTTCCGCGAGCACCGCGATATCGCTTCCGCGCATGCTACGCGTAATAATATGCAAATATCTACAGCATATCTCACAGCCACCTCGCTTTTCCTCTCGAGCAACTTGGAATTCATTCCTTCTTCTTGATTAAATACGAATACGATCGGACAGCCGCCTTGTTAATTGACAATAAAAGTTTTCGGTTTATGTAAGTTTTAAGTGCACTTAGTGGCGGAAAGTTGATTTAGAGATTTCATTGCAGAGAAATTAAAACCGTAAGAAATACAGCGCCGATGCAAACGCTCATTCAGACAAGGAAACTTGAAAGGAACGAATTGGAATGACGACAATTCTAAAACGCTTTGTATAATCCACGCGATTATTGCGCATTAAAGAATTTGATCCTTTCTACAAGTTGGAGTAAATAACGAAAATACACCGCTCCCTTTCACTGTTTAATTTTATTTTATCAATCGATCTAAATCGAATGCGAATGATTTATGAATAGTTTATGGGCAACGTTAATTTCTATGACACTAAGAGAATGCGGTTTTTGAAGCAGATCGCCTCGTTGATAGATACGCGAACGAATAATCCGCAAATCTATTAAGAACGCTAAATGTACGAAAAAGAAAAGCGAATTACTTACCGTTGAGACCATATTTCTCCTGGTTCCTCTTGACTTGATCGGGACTCAATCCCTGGTCAGAATTGACACCGAAGTAATTTATCACTTCGTCCACAGTTTTACAATGGCCGTCCTCCATGGTTACTGCTTCGTAGATGCTTCACCAATGTTATCCTCTCAGTGATCGTGTACGTTCATTCACACCAACAATTTCTGAAAGTAAACAGTATTATTTGTTAGACAAAAGGTTCTCCCCGCCGTATTGAAAACAATACAGACACTTATAGAATAGAATGACATGGGTCATGTTTAAAAAATTGCATCATGTAAACTTTCGGCGAGTTAAAAAAATTGCACGAATTATACGAGTGAGCTTTTAGAACCTCATTCAATCTGAATGAAATGGTTAAAAAACTGATTAAACTAATGAATGCTATCAAAGGAACTATTCTAAACATTAGACTCAATTCATACCGTATTCAGGACTGCCAAATGTTTCAAGCACACAAGATTGTTTTTATCTGTTTGCAAAATGTCAAGTCATGAGACAAGAAATTTAATAATCTTTTTCTTAGAACATCTATATTTCTTATTTATTAGCAATTACCTGTACAATAATTTATAATTATGACATTGTTAGTGATAAAGAATAACAGCCTTAAATACATGCAAGCTTAGAGTTGAGCTGCATCCAAGGTCTAAGTTAACTTTACATTTTAAAAACACATTTATATGGTTGTATGAGTCACAAAACATTGACGTCTTTAACTACCTAGATACCTCTCAAATGTTGTTATACAAAAAGAAAAATTCCTAAGCTTCTGCATAGATTTCAATATTTCCACAATTTTATAAATATAATCCTAATATAAGACATGTACGTACACGTATACAAGTTTAAATAAATTTTATTTAATACGAAGAAACGAAATTGTACTTCTTTCAAGTTGTACAAAACTTTCGATC
>VBVR01003553.1:0-17230 GCA_011638315.1 Tetramorium parvispinum
TCCTCTAACTAACAGATTACTACTTACGCAGTGCTGCTAATCTACAAAAATTAAATTGTGTCGCCTAGGGGTTTTCGTTAGTACCAACATTATCCCCTCTATTTTTATGGAAAATGTCGTTACCTACGTCGGAATGTATGGCATAAAATATTTGACAAGTATTAATCTTCTGATTATCTTACAATTAATCCAATACGTAGAAAAATAAGAAAAATCGATTTATACCTAACTTACAATGTGGTAGATCATATATTTTCCTGTACAACTTTTTTTTTTCTTGATTTAGAAAAGAACTTTAACCTACATGTCAGTCACTCTGTATATTAAAATATTCTCAACGTATAAAGAATGTGACATATAAAATTATAAACAGAGTTCTATTCTAAACTGTGATGTAAATTATAGATTGTTTAAAGTAAAAACAACCGTGTATAATTGTATTATACACCATGCATTATACAGTTCTAATATTATATTATTAAAATATTTTTATCTCTGGTTCTTACGTTTTTTGGATTTAAAATTGTTGAGAAAAGATCGTAATGTAGCACGTTTTCGAGCATCGTGACAGTACGGAGAAGGGTGGAGAGAAGTAGGAAGGATATCCTCTCCTCTCGTATCCTCCGTTTCGAGGATACCAAATTGCATCGTTCAGGTAATCATCACCCTATTGTAGCACGAGCTCGGAGATTAGAAGGCGGACAGTTATCACCGGCGAGAAAAGGGAAGGGGGTCGCCTGGAAGGACCGACGGGACAATTAGTGCGAATTGCACGTCTGATACAGTTTTCGCGTTAGTCTGATTGTTTTACCCCCTCGTCGAATTTTCGCCGACGGCTTTCTCTGCTGGTTAAACCGAATTTACGCTAGAAATTAGCACGTGTCGACGGGCCGATTGCAAGGAGAAACTTTAGCGACGAAAACGACAACCATTTCGATTATTAAAAAAAAAGAGGAAAATGAAGCAAGCGTAGATTCGTATTGGCTTGAATAGCGTACGAGACGCCCGTCGAAAAATCGAAATAGCTGTTGCTTCAATATTCGTCATTCGGTGTGTATTATTTTGATATCTATTTGGTAATTACTTTAACATTAATAAAAGTAATAAAAGCTTTAATTTTGCGTATTATTATTTTGAATTTTTCCATGATTGCCACTAAAAATCGTTCTTACCAAATTTCATACTTTCTATATTTTATATGAAATTATTTGAAATTTTATGACAAAATATTTTCTTTATCATAATTAATTTTTTTTAGTTAAAACTACAAATTTTTACTGAAAAATTTTATAAGTCTTTTAATTTGGCTTATTAATTAAATTTTGGACAATACAATCTTTTTACATATTGTATTTGCGCGAGAAATTTTGATAGATATATTATTCAAAAATAATTCTTCTTTGATTTCTGGTTTTCCAAGCTGTAATAATTATGCTATAATTATGAGCTGCAATAATTATGCGATAGCTCTACTATGCTAATTGAAAATTAAATTAATCCGACTGGAATTAAAAGATTCCTCTTTCGCAGCATACGTTTTAATTATTCTGCTAATTTATTAATTTTAAATTATACTAAATTCATATAAGAATATTTTAATAACTTATAATATTTAAATAATTAAACGGAAATAATTGGAAGATTTGAAACTTATGCAAATTTATATGTAATTATTACGTAATAAAGATGCAAATGTACTTTTATAAAATTTATTTTGTTCGTTGTGTATACATGACGATGCAGGAGTCTGTCTGTCGCAATCGCGCGTGCTCTTCGTTGAAAACCCTTAGCTCTTGTACTCATACTCCCTCAAACTCATTAGTGTAGACGAACGTTAATGAGCTGCAAGCATTCGACACTTTTTGAGTTCTTCCTTTCTCTCTTGCTTTTTGATCAGACGGTTATTGACCTTTGCATAGAATCAAATTCATTGTTTTTTATTTCTAACGGATGTAGTGAATCATGTTAATTTATATCTATTTCTGTTGTAGTGAATTTTGAGCTATCCTAAGACGTATATAGTTTCAGTAATGTGATTATTTTCAGAAAATAAACTAACGCTTGACGAATTTAAATGTGCGAATAAATCGACAGAGAAATCTAAGTCTCGAGAATATTTTCATCTCTCCTATTTTTGTGTAATTTTGAAGTTTGATTGTGCCACTTGAATTTCGAGTATATCTTATACTTCCACATAGTAGAAATATTTTGGTCTATAAATTTCGTAGCATATCAAAACCCTGCCTCGCGATTTTTTCAATACTTGCAAGTGTTGCACGAGATACTATCTAAATAGGAACCGACGCCCGGAGGGCACGGAATCGATGCTTGACACAAAAGCAAAGGACACTCAAAAGAGTGTCTCGTTTCTAGTTTTAAATTCGAACCCGCTCACATTAGAATCCGTTGCAAAATCGGAAGAGCCGCGTCACGCGATATCCTCTCGTTCTATTGTACCGGATGATATCGGACGAACGAAAGGTAGTCGCGTGCATACGTACGCATCTCTCGTGCTCTTTCGCGTACATGCACGCGACGGAGCAATTCTCACGCACGCGCTGTAAATTCGTTATTGCAGTCGTAAAGTTCCACGCGGACAGATTGGCGCGGACGGATTACAAGTACGATGTAACGGCCATTGATTTGCGTGAATGGTACAATCGCGAATAATACACATTCATTGGATTGCAAAAGGAAGACTTGGAAACGTTCGACGGGAATAGCTGAATAGCCTCGAGCTGCATCAAGATGACATTTGTGAATTACATGCGCCTCGCGGTTAAATGATAATTAAACGGTTCTTGATTTATTTTATTACACTGAGAGAAAAATATAGTTACTTTTGGCCTCAACCATAATTTCATAATATTTCTAATACGAAATATGATTAACTTAACTATATACATTATTATGTTAACCATAATTATCGTTAGAAATATTGTAAAATTGTGATTGAGGCCAAAAGTAACTATATATTTTTTCTCAGTGAATATTTTAATAATATTAGAAAATGATAATCGTTTCTTTTAAAACTTAATATAGTAAACTTTGTATAATAAAATTAAAATATAAATGATATATAATGTTGCGTAGCTTATTCTTTTGTTATCACTCAATCATTTATCAATTATACAATATAATTATCACTTTCGCATCGTATATGTGATTCGTAAGTTCTATGATAACTTTTGCATGTATTAAATTACATTTGTTCAACGTATTATCAGCGTCAAGCGCGCTCCGACAGGATATAAATTCGTGGAAATAAATTCGAACAAGAAATATTTGCTACTGAAACGATTCTCAATCTGGCTATTGATTCGCAGCACGGTAGATCGTTTAGCGTAATGACAGTAATAAGGTATGGAATGCCGCTCAGCTGACAATGTAATTTCATTGTAAACTCATCAGCTTTTACAAGCCACTTGTCACTCCCGGTATAAACTCGTCCGAGCAGAATTACATTTTGCCGATGTATTTAATATATTCATACACATATATCTGAGCGAGAGTTCGTGATGAAGGCCCCAAGTCAATTTTGCGAGAGTTCACGCGGTCGGTCGTGCAATATTTGACGCTTAGTGCAAAATGCTCTACAGAACGGAACGAATAACATCATTTTTAAACCTGTTACATCTTAGATTTTCTATTTTTTTGTGAAGGAAACAAAACAACGCACACAATAGAATTTATAATCGAGGATACATTAGTCATAGACCATTTAATTCTTTGACAATATATGAAATCGATTTTTTAACGATCTACTTCTTTACAATTAGTTCAAATTATAAAGTATTAATTATTTAAGTATTATTTATTTATAGAATTAATTTCAATATTATTAAATTACGACAATTGAAAGTTGCAAGAACTGCTCTTTTTATTTCGCTATTTTTTTCTCTTTATTTAAATAATTGTAAAATAAATTTTGAGATATACAAATGTTAGATTGCTTTGCTAGATTCGAAAATTTGTAAACATATTGTCAACTTATTATAAATAAAGAACCTATAATTTTCAAAGTTTTTGTCATTTAATGAGTAGCAATACGTATTTTTAATCAATGTAATTTACTAACAATAAGTAAGACATATAGAAGAATCTTATCGTAATTAACAACGAAAAAGGGTTCTATAGTGATTAACTCAGATCACGATTTACATTAGGTATGTTACGGAAAATTTTTCTGCAATATTAACCATCGACCCGTAGCACATAATAATTGAAGCGTAACTTTATCCGTCTACCAAGGAAAAAGTTCTCTAAAGGTTAATAGATATGACCCGTAAATTATGAAGGCAATTAATTATGCTTAACTACATTTTTATTTTGTAAAGAGAAAGTTCTAATAATTATGCGATATGATATTTACATGCTGAGAACATTTTTTAATAGTGAAGAATAATTTTTTAAACTATAATTACTTTTATCAAAGTGTTAAAACGCTCTAATATTCTATATCTTTTATAACTTTAGCATGGTATTTATATTCATAAGATTTTAATTTAAATTCTACATATTACAAATCCATAATTTTTACATAAAATTTTGTGACCGTTGGAATATAAATTTCGTATATACATATATTACAAATTCGTGAAATTAAAGTAAATGTTTAATTAGAAAAACAAACAGTTTTTAGAAAAGAAATTTGGATGGACGGCTATAGTTACTTATAATGGGCTATAGTTACTTGTAATTATTATTTAGTTGTACTATTTTTCTGATAAATTTTGTAATTTTACGATACGTCGTATCGATGTGAGAAATTCAAATTATTACAGATTTTTGCATCTTAAATGTCACACTAAGTTAATTGGTCCGAAAGAAATCTGTTCTTTTTCACAAACGGCTCTTCCTTAAAAAGTCTCAACATCTTCGTAGAATTTCAACGAGCTCGGCCGGTTCGCACGATCACCCTGCGCCTACAAATCAGACCGTGATTCATTGCACCCTTGTTTGCCCTCTTATTTTCCGCAAAGCCTTCCTCGTCGCTTTCCGGCGCGTCGTGACTAATTATGCGATCGACGCGCCGATCCCTCAAATGCGGTTCTTTCGTCCTTTTTCTCATCGTCACTTATAAGAACCGATCTTGTCGAAGAACTCTTAATACCTTCATAATAACGGTTGCTATATATAGAATGATTTAAAAGCTGAGAACAATTGAGTATCTGTTTTATATTTGAAACCCCTTTACGTATATTTCTCTTTATGAATATAAAACATTTTATTTATATATTGTACTCGGAGCTAATTTTATTTATTATATCTAAAGTTAATGTTTTAAAGGTAATTGATATAAAAAAATCGAAATTATTTATATTTAAACTTATTTTTCTAAGAATTATATATTTTTTTAATATATTTATAAATATGTTAACTGATTTCTATTGCAATTAAGAACAATTTTTTTATAAATATTGTAGAGTTTTAATTTTGTGAGAGTAAACGTCCTTAAATATCTGATTGAGAAGCGAGGATAAAAGGCCGCAACGCGAAATGAATTATCCATGCAGACATCCACTCCAATTCCTTCTCATATTTCCGACGAAAAATTATTCCCCCTGTAGTTTGTCCAATTTTCCTTTAAAGTGACGTGAAAAAGCATTTTCGTCGAGTATCTCCACTTGATATTTAATTTCATCGAATTTGTGCGCCAACTGCGTGCCCCTAATTAGTGTATTCATCGCTTTGGCCCTCTTACGAGAGAGAGACGCCATCATGGCTATCGGATGATTGCAGCTATGATATAGCTTGTATCTGTTATGATATCCAAACTTGATATTAACAATATCATTAACATCAATATTATCGAATAATCGGTTGTTTATTTTTCCTCTTTCTATCTCTCTGTATTCCTGCTCCGCAAAAATGGACGTTAAAATTTTCGATATGTCGATTACGCAAAGCTGCTACTTTAATCTCTTTACTGCGTTATTGTGCTTTGTAAATAATGATAACGTTTATGTGCACGCATGTACTTGTTTAACGATTTTTTAGTATGAGTTATAAAATAGTCGTGCTGTTTCGCGCATCGTTCTTCGTTTCCGTTTGGAAAATATTCCAGATGTAACGCTTATAAACCATAAAGTGACATAAAATCTATTTATATATTTTAAAGTATAAATTTATATGAAATTACTCTAAGATATAGGTACATTTATTTTGTTAAACGCAATGAATATATTTTATAAATCAATATAATTAGTAAAATTTATAAAATCATTTACAGTACAAATAATTAAATAAATATAAAGTTATAATATAACTGTTTTAATTATTATAATATTTTTTGCTAAATATCTCTTAAAATAAAAAACTTTGCAGATTTTAGCCTTAAAAAAAATACGCGAAAGACTACAGAATGTGAGTAACATTCATTTTATTCATCAAGAGAGATTAAATTATATGATTCTATCATTTGTAAACTAAATTGGTATATTTTTAAATTGCAAATTCAAAAAGAAAGGAAACGATTAATATAAATTTTTATTCTGCTATTTAATCATAGAATTGGTTTATAAAATCAACAATTTTTTTAATAAGAAATGATACTGCGGGAGACATTAAGTATAAAGGAAAATAGAAAATGAAATAAAAAGGAGAATGAAAAGAGCAACAGGAAAATAAAAAAGAGAGAATAATTTAATTATCGTATCTCGGACAATTTACAGATTTTCAATGCAAGAATATGTCTATTAATCTATTCAGCTGCTGCCGGGATAAAACAAAATAAATATTAAACCGTGATAGCAGCGGAGATATAAAAGAAACTTCATGTTTTTGCATAATTATTGTATCCATTATCTGTATAATTGCTATAATTTTCACTGCATTTATTGTGGTTTAATTTATAGTTAATTAGAGAAAACGAAATTGCGGCGTTGCATCAATGAAAATATTTTCAAGACACATTTTGTAATTACATCTAGGAATATTATAATTGTGTTCATGAATTGTGACAGGGCAGCAAATTGCTTTCAGTTAAACTTGTATGCATTATAATATTCACGAATGCAATTTCATACCTTACATTTAATTGTATCAATAGCATTCTCATGGTAACTATTCTCTGCCATTATAATTTCAAACTGTAAATAAAAAAATCAAATTATATATATATATATATATCGAGCTTATTAAATTTTGATTCACTGAAGTATGAAATAAATTTTAACTTACATAAACAAAAATGTAATTTACAAATTTTTTAAATTTAATATAAGTATATACTTCTTATTTTTATTTAACAACAATTTAAATTTAATTCTCTTTAAATTGGCCACAGTCGATCCTGCTTCAATAATACAGGCGCGCATTCTGAATATTTTCATGCGTAAGAGTTTTGCGAGATAAGTTTCTGGGGGTGATACGGAGGATACTTTCAAAGATGGCAAGGCGGGAGGATTTGCGAGAAGAATTACACGGAAGAAAGAGAAAGGAAAGAATGTTCTTGGGAAATTTTATAATTTACTTGCAAATTTCTTAACTGTCGGAAACTGTCTTTAAATACTAATTGCGTATTTGCAACTAAATTTCATACACCAGTTCGGTGCAAAAATTAGAAATATGAAGAAGAAAAATCAGAACTATGAACGAGAAATATAAACAAGATAAAAAATCAATAGACGTAGGAATTATATAAAAAAATTCGTATGTAATTGAAAATGTTTTATTTTAAGATTTATAATTTTATAAAATATCTGACTTTATTGTTTTCAAGGACAGATAATTATTTACAAAATAATTCACAAAATTAAATTTTATTTTTTTTTATTATAATGAATATATATCTTATTTGTTATTTTCATTCTGAAGAACGAATTTTCATATTATAGCGGTACACGGGTACATGTAGATTCAAAGATGATCATCGATGTAGTTTGTGTCTACAAAAATTTCGATATTCAGCTGTACAGCAATTTTAGGGAATCAGCACGAGGTCTCTGAAGGTACCGACATCGCCTTATTAAAATCAGACGAAAACTCCGATATCGGGTACATCGTGTATAGGATCGGCTATCGATTCTCAATTACGCCTTAATGGCGAAGTGCAGCTGCTGTATCGGTCACGTGTATCGGACTGCTAAGTTCTGGATCATCTTTCGAGCAGCAAATGGGCTGCAGGGAGTAAGATAGAGGACATATTCTGTCGTGTACGGTCACGACACTAAGACGATGTTCCATTCATTTGGAACATGCGCGTCTTTTAATCTGCATATTATATTCACTCGTCCTTTCAGTCCTTAGTGAAAATTATTGTTATCATTATTATTATTATTTTAGTTATATTAATTATACCTATGATTTTTTTTATTATTTACGCGAAGTTTTATATCTGTGTATATGTTTTATGGTAACATTATTATTAAAAATGATAAGGAGGAAGGGAGAATTAATAACTGTATGATTGTCTAGAAAATCTTGAAAAAAATAAGTTTGTATAATTTGTAGGAAAAAAAAATTATACGGGTACGCAGATATATTTTTCTCTAATTATATTCCAAAGTTTCTAAAATACTGTATCGATATCCGCTGGTACCAGTACCATTTCTCCAACAAACTACTTTTATAGCATATAAGTCTTTTTTAAAACCATTCTTAATTTTAATTACAATGTGCTGTTTGCTTTTTTCTAAAAAAACTTATGCTTCTGAACTTAATTGACTTTTCCTCTTAAATAAGATACTCGCTTTATCTCGTAATACACGGTTCATAACCATGACGCGTCTCCGTCTATGATCTAGCAAGAAGGAAACCGCTACGGATACATCAGCCATTGCATAGTGCATCGAGCCAGAAGATTGCATTTTCGCACGACCCACATTCCAGCCGCAAAAGTAAGTCACACCCCCGTCCCTCCGTATCCCTCTCGATTCAGCCTATCTCTCATACCCTTCTCTCCTCCCCCCATCCCCCGGATTTCCTTGCCAAAAGTTTTCCAAGCGGTCGGTGCGGTGAGGAGAATGCATCGTGAAGGACGTCGATCCTCGATTCCGTGAGAGGGAAAGAGATCGGCCTTCCTGCACGGTAGAGTCCTTATCTCCCTTAATGAACCTCGTCGAGAGTCGCTTGACGATGCTCGCGCGAGTAATTCGCGCGATGTCATGTACACGGAACCGGAACACAACCCAGCGCGTTAGCGGGTATATATTAATGTGATTCGAGTTAGGTGGACAGGATGACGGCGCTCGCTCGCTTTCTCAAGATATTCTTGGCGTTTGTGACAATTGCAATCTCGATTTCCTTTCCTATATACATGTACATACATATACTATGTATCTTCTCTCTACGTATTTGAGTTTTACCTTCGGAATTGAATTCTTCTTATCATCCCGATATACTGTTTTTAACCCATTGAGATCGTATTTATTTCTCTAATATGGATTTCTCGTATCCAAAGAGCAGAATTTATTTTCATCATTCATAAAACTAGAATATCAATGACAAAAGTCGAACATATTTTTAAGTGCTTATTAAAAATAAAAATAACAAAAATTAATGTATCTTAAAGAATGACTTTTTTGTTAGTACTAGTAATGGTGGATGCGCGCTTAATTGTGCCAAATTATCAGAACGAAGTAAAAAGACATGAAAATTATTTACTAATTTTTTGCTTTTAAAATAATTGTTTTACTTTAATTTTTAAAGAGTTACGAGAGTTCAATAGCCCAATTTAAATAACTTTTTAAAAAGTGAAGCAAAAAATAGCGAAAAATTAATAAATAATTCTCATGTCTTATTGGTTACTCTCGCAATACACAGTATGCCAAGCGAGAAAAACCAATCAAGATCCCAGAAAAGAGGCAATAATATATAACACTTAGAGACTTCTGAATATCGATTTAAATCGCCTTTTTTAGGAATGGAATTGATAAGAAACATATCACAAGTCAGACTCTTAATGCAATTTTCATAGGTAAATGAAATATCGATACTTTGTAGTGTCACGTTTAGAATAAAGTAATGTTCATGCCAAACCGTAAAATTTGTTGCTTCTCGTTTAAATTTTAATTTCTTTCAACTCTGATGGATTCTTGAATCCGTTTCTTCTTACGGGTGACAAGGACATCACAGTTGTTGCTCTTATTGTGAAATACAACCCGTTGTAAATCGGTTTTGAAATCGCGTTAGCATCCCCGGTTATTCGCTCTCCAGCATCTCGCGGGAGCCGTAATTTCTCCTGTTACTTATATACTCGTGCGTTATAACGAAGCACACAGCCGGCACCTGGCTTCACGACGCCGTGTAATAAAGTCCCATTATTACCTCCGTTATTGTTCTTAACACGATTATGCTCGCTCGAGCGCGCACTGACTTCGGCTCGTGGCTCTTGCACCAGGGTAGCACGCTCCTGATACACCCAAAAGCTCCACAAAAAAATAAATTGCGGCCGGAACCTCGCTGCAACTTTCGTTGTAGCCATCTAAATTTTCCCCCTTACTTTATGATATTTTTTTAAATTAGGTCACTGCTGCAACTTATGACATAATCAGGAATAACAAATTATGATTGAAAAGCTTGATGAAGCGTACATTATTCTTGCTTCGATAAATCTTAATAATATTGAATAAAGAAGCAATCTATATTAAATTGTTTATTTTCAATTATTTTCCATTATTTTCTTAAAATGAAAATATCTACATATAATAATGAATATAAATATTGAAATAATCTTTAAAAGAAGATCGACATTAATACGGAAATTCTGACAGAACTGGAGTAACCAATTAATTGCGAGCGAAGAAGAGATTGGATAAAATTATTCTTATTGAAAGTGTTTTGTTTAGTAAGCTAAAATTATTTGCTGAATTATAGGTAAAATTTATCAATCTAATCTTTTTATCATACTACCATATACTATTATATAATTATAATTTATATAATATGAATTATGTAATATAAATAATTATATAATTTTTTATTATTTTCGTTATTTTTCTTCGTTATTGGTTATATATAACGGAAGTGGTTTAAATTGGTATATAACTGGAAGTGATCAAAATTTAAATCGATAGCTTTCTTTGCGTTCGAAAGAAATACTATTCACTGGTCATTTCTCAGTCATTCGATATACGCCTTCTCTTTATCGTGGAGGTTTACTAGGAAATCCTTAGGAATCGACGCGATGCGATATAAAGTCTCAACCTACGAGCTCGAAAACGAGAAACTCGCATCGCCACCCCACAGAAAGGAACAGCGTCCATACGATGCGATTCCTTTGCCCAGCCATATTTCAATCTTGCGCGTCGGCGAGCGGAAAATTCGGCCCACGGAAACCAAAGAAATGGCTACGATGATTTGTTGCCGCGAGAAATCCTCCTGCCTTTTGTTAGTCGGTAAGCGTCGCAACTCAAGTAGATTAAACCTGCCTGTTTCGATACAAAACTCTTTTTGCTGATTTCTTTGTCTTAATTAATCGTTGTTCTGTTATTAAGAACCGTATTTTCTCGTTTACTGAAGAATCTAGCAAAAATCATTATTAAGATATAATACAATCTAATATTCTCTTGAGAGTAAATTTTTTATTTATCATGTCAGATTTGTAATAAGTTTTTTTTTATTAATTTTTTAAAGAATTCAAGAATAGTAAAATAGCGTGATTTTTAATAAATTAAAATAAGTTTAAGTTTGAACAAAAATCTATCTTACATTATATTATCCTAAATATATTTGGAATAATTAATTTAATAATTAGTTTCATTATCACTTCTTTTTCGTGATTTAATTCTTTCCTTGCTTTTTTATATATGTTTTGCATAGAAATACTATTTGTTATTTGTTAAAATACTATTAATTAATTTTTAGTATTATTATTCTAGTATCTATTCTTAGTATTTTTATTCTAAAAACACTCTCAATTAATCGAATGGAGTTGATCGTTATCTTAAGCGACGTTAATGAATTAAAAAAAAAACAAAAATAATTTATTTATTGAGATCAATTTAAAATATTAGAAATAGAATATTCAGCGTATATTATTTCGGAGTACGTTGAAAATTTCATGGCTTTAGTGTTTGTTTTTACAACGTACAGACCAGCGTGCATCGTGTTGTCATTTGCATAGCGAGAATGAGCAGGTAGCAAAGGCAGTTTCGTACATCGCGTTGCATTATTCCATCAAGTATAGTGCGCGAAAACAACTGGAAGATGTAAAACTGCTGTTGTATCTAATCATGCCATAATCAGTCCGCACTTAATCATTCATGAACAAATCGAAGCGATGATTACTTATCTGATCAAATCATCGACGATATTATTTCGCGCGAACTATTTCATTTATCTTTGAATCGAAACGAGGAGAATAGAAGTGATAATTTCCGTTCTACGATATTTACAGACAATAATAATCTCCTTGATTGAATTTGAATACATTTTGCATTGCGCTTTGAACTTTTGATGTAATTTGCTATTTTGAGATTGTTACCGCCGGATAACATACGAATCTCTGGATCGATTCATTCGAGTAACAAGAAATCGTATTGACAATTTGTTTGAAATGGAAGTAATATCTCAAAAAAGTATGGCAGACTGATGCCTCATTTATTGTATTTTTTGTATTTATTTTTTTCGAGCACATCGCGCTGCGGCGTACGCAAAGCTGCTATTGTCATTTGCACAACGAAGCTCGAGTTATCAGATAGCGGAGCGAAATACCACAGTATTATCCATCGATACGCAATTATTTTCTACGCACAATTAACAACTACAGCTCCGCGCGGTTAGTTAATTCTTGCGATTAACGATTGTAAATGTATTAATGTAAATATATTAGTAACTATTTATCGAAGTATTTCGCATGGTTTATTAGTTTGCGTAGAAATTGAAGCAATAGCGGATTATTATTGTTTCATATGCAGGCAGTGATGATTTTTTTTTAACTGATGCAGAATAACATACAGATCATCGTTTCAAATAATTTAAATAATAGGAAACCGCGATATCTCTATTATTTATAAATAATACTATTATAATAAGTAGGTACATATTTCACTGGATTTTCACACATATTTGTAATCCGATAAAATTTTTTACCGTTCAAGATAAGGTCTGTTCTGTTAATTTATGAGAATTTTGAGCGGAGCGGAAATATTAATAAGCCCTAACATATACTTGTTTTATAAATTTACTTGCGCTCTTAGCAAATTATTTAGCAGCTCAAAAAAATCTTAGTTATTTTAGAACAAAAATCATTTTAAATCAAAGAAAACAAATGTGTCTATTTAAATAACTTCAACTTAGGAAAGCGCAGTATAATTCGCACTTAACACTGAGTTGTAAAAAATGTTTTACAGATGTCTGAAATATAAAACTGCTTTCCGCGAGAAGGTGACATAAAATCCTTGACTAACAAGTTCTTTTACTTAATTGTGTGTACAAAATGTAACGTTAATGATGTATTGTATAAAATCTCACTTCTCGGCACTAAATTTTACTTTAACTATTAACGAGCCACAAGGAAATATTAATGTTTTATAAGAAAATTATAATCTAGAAAATCATACTTATTGCGCCTCTTTATATTCCTGAACGTAATGGAGCTTCCGAATGCCTTGTGATATTTACGTATTTGTATAATTATACTTTTTAACATTCAATTTTATTTAACTACTAATAAGAATAAAACTTTATATATATATAAGATTATAATCTAAGAAAATCATAATTATCGCCTTTCTATATTCGCTGAGTAATAGAGTTCTCGAATGCCTTATGGAATTTTTGAGTATATAAATTATTCTGTAGACATAAAACACCTTATAATGACAAGATTAAATTCATAATGTTCGGCAGCATCATTATTATCCATAGTCTCTCGACCGGGTTAATAACGTTGGAAAGTTAACGCTGCGCAAGTTGCGCACTCAACGACGAACATTATTATGCCTCTCCTGCAGTGAGGGTAACGTAAAAAGAGAAGGTCGGTGTAACGCGCGCGGTGTAACACGCGAAGAGAAGGGCGAAGCAACGGGATCGGGAGCAACTGTTTCTCTTCCCTTGCGTTTCTCGCCAACCGGCCGACAACAGCAGTACCACCACCGTCTCGCGCCGGCTCTACTACCACTAAACTACCATCACCAACACCATCGCCGGTTCTACCAAATACGACGACCATCCAACCCCGCGTTTACCCCTACGTCGTCGCCGAGGTAATTGCGTGTTTATCCGCTCGGCTTAATTACGTGTCCGCTTGTCCAGCTGCAGGTGGTAAATTCCGTCCGCCATTTTGCGGCGCGCAGCATAACGTCCCGCAGATATTTTTCTTCGGCGACGGCAAGTTGACGATAGCAACTTCGACGGAAACATGTTTGCCGATAAATTATTATCGACTTTGCTTTGACGAAGAGAAAACCCTGTACTCAGCAATGCGTTTGATTGTAATATAAAATGTAGGGTGAGTCGAGAGAAGATGTTCACAGTTAAGAAATATTGGAATATGAACAATAGTTGTACAACGCTTTGGAATTTTTGTAAAATCATTGTTATATATGATATATATGACTTCAAACTTTTACATAGCAGTGTTGAAAATAGTCATTCTGCATAAAATGATAAATATTTTTTGTATTATTACTTTTATTAGGAATTTAAATGGAGAGTTCTTCAAGTCAATACAAGGATTTAGAAAATTTTCTTTTTCTTTTGCGATTATTTTTGCTTAACATTCATGTCATTTTCAGATGCTCGTAATTAAAATAATTAGTATTTTACGATATGTATATATAAAATAATATTTAATCTAGAAGTTCGTATAATATGTAATAACATAAATACAAAATTTTACAAAATGTCACTCCGCTTTCGACCGAGAGATACATTTACATAATGCGTCCATTCGCTGTGCAACAAACCAAAGGTTTACTCGAGTCAACCATTCTCTCTCTCTCTCTCTCTCTCTCTCTCTCTCTCTCTCGGTTTTCTTTGTTTTTCCGCGACAAAGAGAATGCACACGACCGCACTTCGCGACTGCATTCCGCCGATTCGCGCGCAGTGGTACGCTTTTACGCGCGATGCAATTAGGGCCGCGATTGAAAGTCGTTCCCAAGGCGCTTGACGTATTTTTCGCGAATGACGAATAAAAAGGGCGGAGAAGAGATGTGTGCAGTGCGGGAAAAAGAAGAAGAAAAGGGAAAATAGAGGGCGAGGTCGTTCGCGTGAGAGAAAATTTCTCAGTGTGGGCTAATCGAGATACAGGGTGATAACAGGTGTAGAACGAGTGCGGTCCTTTCAGGGACGACGGAAGACGCTCTCCAAATTCGTTCATACAAGAACCTTTTTCCTCGCTCGCCCCTCTCGCAATATTACCCTCCCTCCTGCCGCTTTCAGCGAACCTTAAAGAGCTCGTCCCAATTTCGCGCTGAATGCCGGGACGCGTGAAAGCGGCCGACCCAACTCGTCTACTTCTCCTTTTTTCCAAGCGACCTGTCTCGCGAGAGTAAATTCTCGCGCAAATTGTCGCCAATTGGCCAGAATCTTTATACGATACGGTCTAAAGATTGTTCCTTCTAAATGAGTTTTAATTGACGGTGCTCGCTCTTTTTTTCCAAGGTTTCGCATTGGTTTAATCGGTTGAAATAATAGATTTTATAATATTATATGACATGTATTTATACTTATACCTAAATATTTTTATTAAGTTCATTTTATATATAATATTTTTGAAAAGATTAGATATAGCTAATATTATATTAAAATAGTTACGAATATAATGTAAGAAATTTCGTTCCAATTAAATTAATTAACAATGAATTCTTTAAGAAACGGAATTAATATATTAAAATGTAATGTAGGTATCATAAAAATCAATATATACATAAAACAGACTTAACCCAATTATAAAATTAGCAATAAAGTTTGAAGTCTTACATGTCAGATACATAAAAGATGTCGTCTAGACTCCGGAAACTTGCTATTCGCGTCTGCTTCTAGGAGGATCGTCTTTAAAAGACTAACAGTCATTAAGCGTGCGCATCAGGTCTTCCCTAGGTACCTACGAGCGACAGGTGGAATAACAATTACGTAAGACGAGCTCATTAGGCAGAGGATTTAGCCTCTTTAGGTTGCACAGACGGACGGACGGCAGATCCTTGTAATTGCGGCAATTATGTCCGACGCGATCGAAGCGGTCGGCGCGAGAACTCGATTTTTCGCTAAGCGTACCGATCTGGCCGGTAAATTTCCACCGGACGTGTTCTACCGTCTGTTTGTAATCTTCCAGCTAGAAATTAGTTTCCCGTCGGCCGACGTTATCGACGTCCCGAAAAGGATTCTCTGACGGGATCCCGGCCGCCTCGTGCAGCCGCTCTTCTAATTTCGGAGCTCTTCCAGGATCTCGCACACTTCTGGCTCTTCTTTCTCTTTTACTGTCTCGAGTCGCGAAGTAAAGTTACGACTCGATGGAAATGGCAAACGGCAGTCGCGAATATCATTAAAAGCGTTATTAAGATCTTAAAGAAACCGTACTGTTAAATTAAAGGAACGTCCGCGGAGAAAATGTACACATAACGCCGTTTGAAGTAAAGTGATATGGCTGTTCAAAGAGGAATACCATTTAATAAATCACGAAGATAATCTTTACAATCACTTTTGATGCAAATGATCAGAAATTCATACGGACTGAATTAATTAAACACTTTGTTGTACATAAATAATTATAAATAGTTCATTCTACTACTTGAATTTGTTATATATTTTTTATTTTTTAATCATTTTTCTACTTTATGCTATTTATAGCTGTCCTACATTAATGCATATTCACATCTCATCCATTCGTCCAGTTATTACAAGCATAATTTTTCTATTTATCGAAATCTTTCCCGTAAAGTTTAAAAATTACGCGATAAAGGGCTAATTCGTTGCGACGTAATATTCGGCGTGCCGCGTCGTGATGCGCCGGCTGGTCGAGAGCCGGCATGCAAGTATCGTTGTTGTCGTCGTCGTCGCCGTAGTTTGCCTTTTAGTCGGGCTTGCCTTTGGAATTTCATGTGCAGCCGAAAAGGCCAGACAGTTATCGGACGATAACTCGTGGAGCGTCGCGGGACGGCGCGGCGCCCGGCGTCGGGGCGATAATAACCGTAGAAGGCAAGAGGCGCCGTTTAAACGGCGGCACGGCCGGACATAAATCTTGGGAAAAACACGCGTGGCAAAATTGCCACGGGCCGACGCTACGCCCGGAAAATATGTCACCCTCCACCTCCGTGTCCCCTTCGACCTGCCTTCTCTTCTCTGC
>VBVR01003554.1:0-17230 GCA_011638315.1 Tetramorium parvispinum
AAAGTACGGAAATACTGGTCTCGCCTTTTGGGGGACCATTGGCGATCTGTCTATTAATCTGTGGCCGTGTCATCTCTCAGGCTTCTCTCTGGTTCAGTTTAGTTCATTTCAGTTTAGTTCAAGTTCTGTCCCAGTGCTGACCCAGTGCAGCGAAAAAGAACTAACCTATCGTGCCTCTCGGGATGGCAGCTCTGCTCGATTCAGAAATCACCGGACCTAACCTAGACACAGTTCTTATCCGCCTACTTTCCTTACACGATCTCCTTGATTTATTTTTTTGCAATGTATAAACAGTAGTGGATGTAAAAAGTAACATGTACAGAGACGTGCGTAAATTGTAATTCCATGTAACACGTGTGGGAGCGAATGAAATTTAATAGTGGGTAAGCAGCGTACCGTTTAAATGTGTCGTTTGGCGTTACCTAACTAGGGATCGAATGGAACAAGAAGGAACCTTGTTTCTCGAATCTCGGAATCAAGTGTAACGCTATTGCATTTGTACCACATCTACAGGCCGGATTTATTATTTAGTACCTTATAGACCGGTTGCATAAATCTAATCGATATTCACGTTAGTAAATAGGTCAATGAAAGATTCGCAAAGGTATAATTTTCACGCGGCACGCCGTAGGTATGGCCGACAGTCTTCACATCATGCAAGTTTTATGTACACGTTTAAGAATAGTCCGTTTTGCTACGGTGATAAATGTGATTCTCTAAGCGTGCGCTTGTCTGCCGAGCCGAGGATCGAGTAATACAATCGTTTAATTAGTCCACGTCGCAGAACTCCAGCTAGTAACAGCCTCAATCTCTCAATGTTGCGCCTGTCTAGATCTGGAGTTGAAATAATGCGATGGAATCCTCCGGAAAAACCATCAACAAAATCCGATAAGAGTAACAATTCACTTGTACAGTATACTCTCATGGATACGTAAATAGGCCCCAGACTGCTAACACTAATGCAAATGTCCAATTTTCATTGCCATTTGTGGTTTCAAACTGATTGGACTTTGGCCTCATTGGTGGAAGTGGTGTGGCCATACAACGCGCTTAATACATATTAATCCATGGATCGCTTTGTATGGACCTTGGATTTAAGTTCCCTGGATATAGTTTGTTATCATTAGCTATATTTGTTGTTACTTTGCAATGTTACAATGCAATGATATGACTGTATGTACAATGTGCACATGTACGAAGAAGTCAGTACTGTAAGCTTTATCTGTGTACGAGTAATACGATTGAAGACAGAATTCTGCTGTTATTTGTGCAATCGTACTGATTCCAAGTCTGCTAAAGTATCTGAGCTCCTTGTTCGCATTTGTAGTATTTTAACAGATACTTTGTGAGACTCGACACGATGGAAGTTAACATAGAGCAGACAGTTTTGGAACATATGGCTCCGGAGGATAGTGCAAGTATTCAAAATCGGAGCGCAGATTGCAGCATGCAATGCGAGGATCAAAATAATGAGGCATCATGTACAAAGTCGATGAAGTTTGATTATGATACCAGATCGACTGGCACTGATAATAGCCACTGCAACGACACGGACGAAGAAATATGCTTTGATAACAAAAACCCTTTGCACAATGGCTTAAATCAGGAAGATCTGGAACATGATGACGATTTACGGCAATTTGATGTCCTGGACGATCTAGATCGCCATCCGGAACAGAATGAATGTTCTGCTGAAGATTCAGATACAGAGGAGAGTACAGACTCTGAGGTGCCGGACGAAGAAATTGAAGCGATGCTAGAAGAAGGTATATAATCTTTTCGCAAATCTAAAAATTTTAATGCCAAGAGGGCAATTAAGTATTGTAATAAAAAAAAGTCTAAAGAATTTTCACTGATTCTTGTAAAAAAAATCCTCTGTATGTATTGGTACAACGAGAATATATTTATATATGCATATTGCTGTTAATTATCTATATAAATTGTTATGCAGAATATTAAATTTTGTTAATCATTTTTATATTTAAAAATAATTTTTACAAAAACTACAATTCTGCAACAAATAAGAAACTAAATAAGTTTATATAGTTTCTTATCTTTCAGTATAATTTACAAAGATTTTAGATTCTTATTTTAAGTTTTATGTATTAGGTTTACCAGAAGAATTTAAAAGAAAGAAGAAAGATAAAAAGGATCACCTGCCTTATGAAGAAAAGGAGAAAGTCGTTTTAGATGGTATGTTAATATAAACTATCATATAGTGCTGTGCAATATTATCTCATTTATGTTACTTTTATTGTTCTTTTTTTAGAAATTGGACATAATCATTTTGACGTTTTACCCGAAGGATGGGTACAAGTAACGCACAACAGTGGGATGCCATTGTATCTTCATAAACAAAGTAGAGTTTGCACACTAGCAAAACCATATTTTCTTGGTCCGGGAAGTGTTAGAAAGCACGAAGTTCCTGTAAGCGCCATTCCTTGTCTCCAATACAAAAGAGCATTAACAGAAGAGGAAGAAGAACGAAAAAAGGAAATGGAACGTACACCAAACACTGAGGCTTGCAGTCTTCCCAGCGCAAAGATTGAAACCATACAAGAGAATCGTGCAGCGCATTCATTAGATAGCGAACAATTAAGAAATTATTGTCAGTCTTTATTCCGTTTCAAATCTATTAAAGTAATGAGATTTCAGTAAGTATCAGAAATAAAAAATTGTGTCATTGGAAAATTGATTTTACACTAATCGGCTCTTTTTTTTATAGATCTTGGTCAGCGCGTCGGAAATTTACGAAAATTAAGAAACATCGTAAACAACTTGAGCGTCCGACTTTACCGGATGGTACAAAATTGATAACTTTCCCAGTCAGTAGTTCTAGTGGAAGTGGCAGTTGGAATGTTGCGGACGATAATGGTCAGAGACCTGCAAAACACTGGATAATGAATCCATCGGGCAAAAGTTATGTTTGTATTCTTCATGAATATGTGCAACACGCGTTAAAGAAACAACCAACATATAAATTTAAAGAATTAGGTAATCATATTATTTGATATAATATTTGATAATGTACAAAGCGTCGTGTATGTTTAATCTTGAAGATAAATAATGGATATGAAGTTATACCTTTATTACTAAAATGACATTAATACGTTTAATTATAGAAAACGCAGCAACGCCATATTCTGCAGTAGTTTGTATTAATGATATGGAATACGGAAGTGGATTCGGGAGCAGTAAAAAACAAGCGAAAGCTAATGCAGCCCGGAAAACTCTTGAAATTTTGATTCCTCAAATGAAGGATAAAATTTCCGGTGAGAACACCGGCGATAATGGATCGAATAGTGATAGTCGTACGATAAAAGCATCTAGAGGAAATTCCGATGCTGATCTTTCATTCTTCGATGAAATATCCATCACGGATCCGCGTGTCGCAGAATTCTGTGCAAAAACTACAGAACCTTCTCCGCATGCTATTTTAATAACTTGTCTTCAAAGAAATTATGGTTTAGGAGATATGCATATTAATTATTCGGTAAATACTCTGAAACATCAACGAAACGAATTTACAATGAAGGTTGGAAAACATGAAGCTACTGTTGTATGTATAAGTTGTCTCCTACTTATAGAATTGTTAATTTTGGATAGTAAGAAATTAATTTTAGTTAAATTGTAGGTTTGTCGGAATAAGAAAGACGGTAAACAACGAGCAGCACAAGCAATACTACAACTTATACACCCACATATACAGTCTTGGGGTTCCTTGCTGCGCCTTTATGGATCGCGAAGTGTGAAGTCCTTTAAGGAAAAGAAACAATTAGAACAAGAGATTACCCTTTTGCAGGGTAAAGCCGCCGTTAATCAGCCAAATCATGCTATTTTAGGTAAACTTAGGCAAGAAATGCAAAGATTAGCAGAACAGCGCGAAGCAATACAACCTATTGGTAAGTTTGTACCACCAGATTTACCAACAGGATCTGCAGCCAATCTCAATAATGTAGATTTATAAAAAAAATAGTCTAGCTAATTTGTGTATATATATATATTTAATATATATATAGATAGCTAATGATTTAAAAAAAATATTCTATAAATAATACTATACAACACAACGCTTTTTAGAAATTATCTTTTCGTCAATTAGACAAATTATTATAATTTTTGTATATTTTTACACTATATTAAGATACAAAATACTATTATATTTTTTTAAGTTGACAAAATATTTCTTAAATTGTCTTAATCAACATTGACATGTTAATTTTTTTAAGTTTATTTTTGTATAGTGAAATTCTATTCTGAAATTTTCCAAATTATTCTTCTATTCTGGAATTTTCTTTCAAATTCTATTCTAGTACACGTGAAAAGTGAAAATAATTACATTCTATCTTTCATTTGTTTTCTCGCATTAATGTAGTATTTTTTCATGGCAATGACAAGTAACAAAATATAAAAAATGGAAAAGTAACATTAGAGAAAAATTCTAATGTAAAAGGGAACAGAACAGAGAAGTTATATTATAAATAGTTATAATATATATAGAGACATGATTATATATTCGAAAACATTTAACATAATGTAAACGATACCTGTAATTGTATGACGCCTAATATGCTACAGTACTGATGGACAATTATATTCTGTTCCATGAACAAATGACCTCAATGTTCAATTTTCCATTGCAGCAAGTATCAAATTATTTTCATGAAATTTGAATTAAGTATTATACTTTAGACGGATCATGTAATAATTTGTTCATGTATACGCGAATGTAATATAAACATGAACACTATTGTATATTAATTGTAAAAAAAAAACAGGTTTCATACTTAGCTTAAAACATGATGTAAACACATTTATAAATTTAATAAAATTATTGTAGATTATGTTTATATTTTATTAACAACCAGCTGAATGTTAAAAGATTAAAACATCTAGCACTTTTGAATGAAATTTTGTTGAACTAAACTAACTAAAGAATAATTTTATATGAGCAAATTATTATTACTAAGTTGTATGTAACATTTTTCCAGAAAGGTACTATTTATTCTTTTACAATCCACTAGGTTTTTAATATCTACTTACAAGATATCGTGGACAACATTATAATTCTTGTGTCACATTCATGTTATTCTTTTTATTTCTGGTTTTACATCTAAGATTATTTCAAAATTATATATGATGCTACATTGAATATGTATGGAAAGGGATAAACCTATCTGTATATTTGTATATTTGTTGTATAAAGATATTCAACAATTCTAAATTATCGCATTGGTCAATGAAAATTTATTTATACAGCCATGGAAGCAACAAATATGCCAATCCCTTTATCTTATTTATTTCAAGATCAACATTTTATTCTCCAAAAAATTTAATTCGTTGCTGCCTTAGCTATTTTGCTAGTATAAAAATCTAAAAATGTATATACTAATATAAACGAATCTTTTTCTCTTGCTGTGTATAGGATTAAAATAAAGTTATTAATATAAATTTAATTTACGTTTAAAAGATATACTCACAAAACATTTTTAAAAATATATTATCTGATATAAAGTGGATAAAATACTGATATGCATGTATATATTATTCCATTGTATTATAAAATATTTTCAACGAAACTTAAAGCTTTCTTTCTCTTAAATGCATCAAATATTAATTTAACGTCTTGGGTTTTACAAAATAAATCAAAAGTGTTTTGTTTACTATGAGCACATAACTATAATCTCATCATAGCTATAAGAACTATTTTATTTTGTTTATTACAATTCGTTACAACTCTAATTCCATTCTATATACTTGAAGTCGTTTTACTACTTGGAAACTTCACTAAATCGTCAAGAGTCAATATATAAGTAATACTGAAATAGGCACTACACATAACACAGTTATTTTGCATTTATGAACAGCTAATTTTAATACATAACATAGATTATAACGAATTTTCCGTAATGGAAACTTTAGCATTCGCAATAATTTTCTTCTTATATGTCATTGCAGAGAGAGAACTTTTTTAATAACTTATTAACTTTAATTTAGATATTTTTATAAAATAACAACATATCCACTTTGCTATTTTTTTAAATATTTGGATAGATATTGACAATTTTTAATTATATCGTCATATATTTATATACCCAAGAAAGATATAATATTTCTTTATGAGCATGTCGCGCATTGAAATAAATAGTTAAATCAATTGGTGTTTTATGAGTATATTTACAATTGCAACATGAAAAAAATTACTCTCATTCATTTTTACATTTCAATTAAATTACACATGGCACAGATTGTGAAATATATTAGAAAATATATTAGATTCAATATCGTGTCCGCAAATAATTGTAAATGAGATTTAAAAAATGAATATAGATATGTTATTGCTTACGACAATATATAAAACGACTATGTAAAAGATAAAAAATTAGATATAAATTCAAATTTATATCTAAATAATTATGTGCTTTAGTCACATGATAAATGCATTTTGACACTAAACATGATATATGTTAAAAAGTTAATAAATAAGATATAAAAGCCAACTGTGGTCTTGTCAATGTAGAATTTACTCTAAAAATTGCGTTTAATTGGAAAGTTAGATAGAATAGATTAGTTTATTTATAGATAATCGATAGAATAAAAGAAATTATTGTATAAGATATAAATCTCTTTGAAAGTTTAGCAAACAATAATCGGATACTTTGGTATCTGCGTGTGTATATTATATATATATATATATAGAAAGAATGAGACCTGTTTCACATTAGATACAATTAGAACCTCGTCAATGCATATTTAAAACTACACGCACCTGATAGTTTCGAAAAGAACAAACGCTTTTCTTCTAATTGTATCACTATCTTTTTCTTACATGCATTATGAATATCCCTACATATTCCCTACTATTAGTTTCAATTTAACGTCTAAAGGGGAATAAATGGAAAATATGAGAAAAATTAATTAATGTGATATACTGAGGTCGTGCAGCTAAATACACATTGTCATTTTTTACATCTATACAAGTATATACATGCACACAAGTCTTTTCCTTTATAGGTTTATACAAATCTAGTTTTCTATTCATTCATTGCATGCACATCTATCTATTATGAATCAGGTCTCAATAATATCAACTATCTTTCTTATAGGAATTGATATCTATGTTAAAATTGTCTATGTAAAATTGTTTGTATCGAGCAGTCAGAGAATGTGGTTATGTAAATAAAAAGTCTAGTCCTAAGCGACGTCGTCCTTGGTTGCCGTCCTCGACAAGTCCTAATTACTTAAAATTATCCAACGCATTTTTAAAAAAACATTATATAGACGTATCACAGGTACTGCTACCAGATAGAGCCATCTTTGAAAGACTAGAAAGACTTCGTCTGGGACTGCTACCCCCGA
The DNA here is from genome assembly GCA_011638315.1 of Tetramorium parvispinum. Taxonomy (NCBI): domain Eukaryota; kingdom Metazoa; phylum Arthropoda; class Insecta; order Hymenoptera; family Formicidae; genus Tetramorium; species Tetramorium parvispinum. The sequence goes on from VBVR01003554.1 coordinate 7,360, forward strand.
GGAAGCTGCTGCTGGACTCGGAGAATATCTTTCGGAAGCTATAAAATTAACATATTTTACATATATGTCACAAAGAAAAATAAAAAGAATAAACATACAATTTACGAATTCCAGATTCAGAAGACTTTTTCCATGGTGCATCATCCGGTTCATAAGGAAGCGGTCCCTGCACAGGTGCATCTTTATCATCTTCAGGACTGAAACGATACAAAAGTGACATGAATATATTTTATTTAGCATAGGATATAAATTTCTATTATTCAATGACATACATTTCAGGTTTTGGTCGATATAACTCTAATTCATCTTCCAGATCTGAGACTCTTGCCTTCAATTCATTTCGCTCGTGCAAAATTTCTTTTAGCTCAGCAGTCGTAAATCTGGGTCTGTCAGGATCGTCTAGGTCATAAATGGCTTTGTTTGTTAAGTCAGGACAGCCTTGCAATTTACTCAAATCCTCATTTTCTTTTTTAGCCATTCCAAGCCGTCCTCGAAGATTTATGAGTTCCCGATTCTGATCTTGCAGTTGAGCTAAAAAGTCGGCTCTTTCTTCTACTAAACCTCGGGCTTGCATTTGAGCTTGTCGTTGTTTACGTTTCAATTCCCGTCCCAAGACAGTAAGTTTTTCCACTTGTGCACTCAACTGTACAACATATTGCGTTATTTATTATGTACAGCTTTTAACAAAATTTGTCATGTTAAAACATAATCTTAATGGAAAATCTTCTTTAAATATCTAAAGTAATAAAATATTTTATATATTTATACTTTATTATTACTTTAGAATAGAATTAGAAATGTATCTGATTTATTATGAAATTATGAAAATCGCGCCGACTTGCATATATATATATATATGTATACATATAAGTACCAATTTACATTTTCAATCTCTGCAGTTTTTTGCGATAGTTCTCGATCTCTTGCACGAATCTGATCTCGTTGTTTATCTATCATGGATCTTAAATGTTGCAGAACTGCTATGTCAACCTCCTGACTAGCTGTAATCGCTGCAAATTAATGCAAACATTTATTAATGTAACATAATACAATTTTATTAATTCACATACAGTTTTATTAATTCGTTCTGTTAAACGTACATTTGTACATTCAACAGAATCTTTTAATGATTACTGGATTAGTAACAAGATTAGTAACGAGTGTTAGTACTTGTTTGTTTACTGCTGTACTGACTGTCGCTGCGTGATTCTTGTAAAGCACCGGCTAATCGTCTGTTTTCTTCCTGTAATCTAGTAACCATAGCCACCAAGTCGCGGGATTCTTGCCTCCAGTGTTCTTCGATTTGTTCCAGTTCCTAAAAAAAAAATCAAATCAGATTTAACAATATCGTACTAACATCGTATCAAACATGATCATAAATTACAAGTTGCATCAAGATCATCTTATGACGTGATAGGTAAATTATCGAAGCTAAACCTTTTCAAATCGTTGCCTGTCCTCAGCCTTGCCAATCTTGTCGCTCTCGAGCTGAGAGACCTTGGCGCTTAGCTCCTGCACCATAGTATTCTCGCGCTCGTTCTTGGTGGCGAGATTCTCGAGCAGCTCCAGGGCGTTGATCACCTTCGGCATCAGGTTGGTAACCGACTCCACCCCGAATAGATCTATGAGCTTCTCGCATTCCTTCCCGATCTCCGACGCGATGTCGTACACGTCCACCACCGACACGTCAGACGCGACAGAATATTCTTCCATTTTGCACGTTGCGCTACCTCTCAGACAAAAAGGCATGAATACAACTTTTTTGCCGCAGCACGCTCTACGCGTATATCTGCTCAACGCTACGAGGAGATGGTCTCATAGAGATATTTCGCCGTTCAAGATCTCTCGCCTTTCCGGGATCCAAGAAGAGTTTCCGCAGACTTGGGCGATCTCCCAAGGGCCAAGGAATCATACAGTACCGGACGAAGTTACGGATGATCACAGCCAAAGCTGCAGGGAGGATCCTCGTGCAACCGCCTCGCGTATTTCGGCGAGAAAGGGGAACGCTTGCTGATACGTACGTACCTGTGGATTTGCGATAAATAAGTCGCGTGACTTAGGTGTGGCGTTAATTGTCAAAACGGGAGTAAGTACCTACCCCGCGACCTTACGCGTCGATAGATGTTCGCATTACGCCCCTGTCGCTTTCAGATCGTGTAGCGGCCCGACAAGTGCAACGGACCCCGATGATGTCATACGGCAGCTCCATCAAAACGTCATGTTTAAATTCCGGTCGCACACACGGAGAAGTCACGGCGGAGCAGATGATTGAGATTATTTACGCTGTAGGTATGTGTGTGCGCGCGCGCGTGAGCGGGTGTGCGATTCATCGAGCCCCACGAGCGCCGGCGAGGAACGCCTTCTCTCGGAGCAACGTGAAACATTGGAAAGGAATTGCTTTTTCCCTATCGACATTCCCGTAAATTCTACGTATTTATTGCACAACTATGCGAAATATATCGCGAAATTTTGGATAAAGTATATATTTTTATATCTGTATGCGTCGTACACGTGTACGTAGATAGATATATAACAGCTAGAGAGAAAGAGAGAGAGAGAGAGAGAGAGAGAGAGAGAAGCTGACGTTTTACGGGTAACACAGGATATAAGCTTACTTTGTAATTGCTATACGGAGAAATAGTCATTCGATAATCGCAGCGATACGATAAAAGATAACGCGATACTTTGAGATTTGAAAAAAAATCCTTTACGTCTTTTACACACTTTCCGAATCTTTAGAATCAGCTTCTCTATCTTTGTTAATTGGGAAGGAATCGATATCTTTATCTTGACAACAGGAGTTTAATTATCCTCAATGTACGCATGAATGAAAGATAACGATCGTTCGATAATCGCGCGATGAAAGATACCGCGTAAACACTTATAAGTAACAGTAATATAGCATCAACGTCGTAATTTTCCACTCAAAAGGGTAACTGCGATGTATCATGCTTGTACACATAAGAGTTATATTATTAAGTGTCCAGTAAACATTGATAAAACATCCCAAATAGCGTAGAGAATCTAAAAAGAATTCTTTTCATAATAATTCTTATAATTTCTGAATTATGAAATTATGAATTTCTTTTCCCATTTCTGTCTTCTAAAAACATTCGTAGGAACTCGAAGATAATTCGCTTTTATGTCAATTTGGAGCCCTTTTACAAAAGGAGTTCTTTTTACCCTCTTCAGTAAATTAGAATCCTTTTTCAAAAGATTTCTTTCGACTTTGTTTGGAACAAATTGCGATTATAAAGAATTTAAAAAAAAAAGTAAGTTCTTTTTTGAGCTTATCTGTGTTATTTGGAATAGTACATCTTGAGACTTTAAAAAATGTTTTACGTCAAACTTTTATTTGAACATTATAAAGAGTATCTAGGCCGTTCATAATCATTCATAATCCGTTCTTACATTTAAGACAGTCTTGAAATTAGAACTTAAGTTGCTGTTAAAACAGTCTTGAAATAAGAACGGACTATGAATACGGGCCCAATGTCTTAATTTCAACCATAGATTTTTAGAAAATGTTTGGTGCTCCAACGTTTTAAGTGAAAAAAAGATTACGGCAGCCAAAAGTTGAAAGTGCCTCCATTGACACGTTGCATAAAAACACATTGGAACGTATAGACGGTAACCATAGAATTACGTGTTGTTGGATCGTTAGAAGTATCCTGACATATCCAGATAATTCTGCGAGTAAAGATATCGTGAGATTATCTAAGAAATCAGAGAAAAAAATAACGTCAATCATGGGCGAGCGAGAAGACATCGCGATTTCGATCATTCGAATGGAACGACTTTTGGCGGGCGTCACAAACAAAATAGAAGAATCGGTAATTTAACGCTGCAAAATTTGTTTAAGCGAATACATCGCATCCCTCCAAGAGACTTGAATTTTCTTCAGCGTGTCTTTTTAATTCGTTTGGAAAAGTATTCTAAACATTTTGTCTCAAAATTTTTTATTTTAATTCTGTTTGATATTTTTTTTTTTTTTATTTCAGCAACTTCACTCGATTCCAAATTTAATATTTCGCGTGTCGTACCACGAGTTTTTCGAATGCCCCGATTGGCTGTCGGATGGAGAATTTTCAAAGACCCGAAAATATTTTCTCCGATCAGCCAATCGGTATGCTCGAAAAAAAGGCTGCAGGTCTGTCTAATAATGCGCTAACTTCGCGCTGAAAGTCGCCATAAGTTCGTGGAATTAAGTTTCATTTCAAAATTCCGCACTGTAACAATTGAATGTTGAGTGTTAACTACGATAAAGAAGAGCCTGTTCGAGACATCCGGTCTTCTTACTGTTATATAATAGATTGAAAAACTGGGCGTACACGATTCGCCACTTCTTCGAGAGATCGTCGACCTTATTGGGCTTCTGAAAAAATGCGTTATATCTCGCATGAAGAGAACTCCAGAAATGGAATGCGCGCACGCCATCAATTTGCACGATTGTCGGACAAGAGTGGCGGAAGCCTTGGCGGAACTTGAAGGTAAACTTAACGAAGAGAAAGAAAACTGTTTTGCTGTAGAATAATACGCACTTTGGACGCGGACTAACATTGTCAATTGGTAGCTTTGAGGAAAATATCTGAGGAACAAGAGTCGACCTCCGAGGTCTTTCTGAGGGATATTGTTACCTGTTTAGACAACGAGGAGAAAATAATGCGAAGCATCAGGGAGACGTCAGAAGTAAAGATACCGAGAGAAATGTACTAAAAGCTTTATTATTTAATTAAACAAGAATCGTGTCGCTGTAGCATGTATTACAGTTTCATGACAAATTTTATTTTTATAATTTGTAGAGAGGAATCAATGCGGGAGATGCTAACTGTAAGAGAAAGGGAGGAAACGCGCAAGAAAGAGCTACGATCTGAAATAGATTCGGCAGGACGCAGATTACACGACGTCATGGAATTCAATGCGGCGTCCGAGAAGAAACTTTTTGATATATGGTAAATGCGAGATAATCTTCAAAAGGCTTGAAAAAGGCGATTTGCTTGGAGGAGATTCACTGAAATATGGGCAGATTTTAATTAATTTTCTATTTCAGTGCAAAAATCGAACAAAAATATATTACTGTTCTTGCTAAATACGATTGTGACATCGGCGCGTATCATACATTGACAGAAGAACTGTCGAAAGACAAAAAAGCTATTAAGGCAGAAATTAAAGAAATGGAGGTTTGTAATATGTTTGATATATTTAATATATATTTAATATATTCTGTTCTGCTGAGCTAATATTAGTCTTTTTTTTTTTATTAGGATCAGCTAACCGTGCAACGGGAGCTGTATTGCCAATTCAAAAAAGAGCGAGAAATCGCGCTGTTGAAAGCTTTCACCGAAAAACTGGAGTTCTTTAGGCGCAATCGAGCTGCCAAGATTATCCAAAGAACATGGCGAGCATATTTCGAGCGTATTTCCTTAAAGAAACGACGAAAAGCAAAAAGAAAATAATTTTTTATGTGCTAAGATATATAATCTGTTGCCGTAAGAGAAAACTAGATGGAGAAAACAAGTGGCATTATATTGTTTCATTTTATTCACTGAGTTGACAAAGCATAGCCGCTCCTCTTAATATCCAATGTTCGAATGGCTTTACCGTGGGTAATCGTACAGCTATAACAAAGTTCGTGGAGTGACCGGTGGTGGACAACACCCCGCGACGTTCGCTGGTTTTATAAAGTGGACAAACATACGTTCGTCTTTCTTCGACATCCTGCTTCCTCATCGGCATCAGCCACAACTGGAAATATTGCAGAAAGGTAAGTTTTATTATTGATTTACAAATCTTTCTTGCGAAATAAATTCACTTACAAAGGGTACGTTGTCGTAAAGTACTTTGGGAAAGCTCTCTTCTATGCACATTTCCTTTATATCAAATCTTGCGCCGTCCAAAAATAGCCCGTAAATATAAACGCCATCCTCGGGCGCGATCGTGAAGACAGTCTCTTTCAGGATTACGAAATCAAATGTAAGAAGATCTATAGGGATCTGATACTTTCGCGCGTAATTTTGCAATGCCCCAGTTAGAAACGCTTGCGTAAAATAAAATCCAGGTAACCAGAACGTAACGGGTGATCCTTCCTCATACCATTTCTATATAACGATATATAAAAATTTATACATATTTTAAAATATTTAAAAAAAGAAAGAAAACATAAGAAAATAAAATAGATAATTACCTCTAAAAATGTTAAACGTTGTAAAAAGTCATTGATATAACTGCCCAAAGGTTTTAAAGAGGGATAAGAATTTGCTTTCCATAAAAGAGGTAACTTGTTCGTCAAAATTGCTTCGTAAATATCTTCAAGTTCGAAAGACATTACGATCAAACCTGCGATATTGCAGTAATATAATTTTTAAGATATTATTTCAATTTTTTATTTTTAATGTTTAAAATATAAAAGATTGATCAAATAATTTAAATTAATTGATTAATTTAAATTAATCCTATGCATTTTTTTCTTCAAGGAAAAAATAAATATACCTTTAATTGCTTTTCGTATATTAATAAGACTACTCCTCATACAATGTAATAATTTGTTGAATCTACCCATTTCTTGCACTAGCACAGTGTTCATGCTTTGCTTGTATAACGTAGGATATTTAGCAAGTGCTGCAATGAGATCATAATCATTTGGAAGCTTATCTAAGATTTCTGTTGCGACATCGTAAACTATCTCGTCGTCAGAGGCTTGCCTCATACCGACTTTGACAGCTTCCTAAAAGAGACAATAATAGAATTAGCTTTGATTAAATTATCTTGATCTAATCTTATCCATTTAGGATTTTATCCTAGGCTCAAGAAGAATAAATTATTAAAGTAATGTATGGTCGCACAAGTCGTAATTTCGAAATAACATACCTTAATTTTCCAAAGATCCTGAGGTCGAGCAATAAAAAAAATTAAATAAAATACATAATATTTTATAATTATATAAAATTTATTAACAATTAGTAGAATTAATCACAAATTAAAATTCCATAATTTTATGGCAATTACATACCGTTCGGTCCTGAATAACGTTCGATAAAATAAAAAAAGATAATATTTATAAGATGTAATTATCATTATGTTCTTGAAAATTAGTAAAAATTTACCTGAGTGAGCAGCAATGAAGTGAATAGTAGATTTGTTTCTCGCTGATCTTTAAGGATGTCTGCATTCTCATTCATGCCAAATACACTTGGTTCTGTAATTATCGGAAGTCTCCCCGTGTAGTCGAGATATGCATCGTATTCTCTGGCGATCGGACAATAATAAATAGTAGACGATGCATCGAAATAGTATGTTTCATCACTCAACACTTCCCTGAGTAAGAACATAAGTTATAATTTCTTCATCGATTGATTAAAATTACACAATTCACTAATACTCACGGACAATAGAACTTTGACAAAATAGTATTCAGTGTTCTACGGTCCCATTCGTCCGTAACTCTGCCTCCGTAGTTGCATTCACCCGTGAGATATATCAGAGCCTCAAATTGCACGTCCACATAATCATCCAGGAACATCTTCAATTGCAGAGCGCTGATTCTCAGATCGGTCGCGTTGAATTCGTAGGGAATGTTCCAGCCGATCGGGCCGAACTTCCGTCTCTCTTGTACAATAGCGTGGAAAAAGCACAACGAGTACAGAAACTTCTTGAAGTATTCGCTTTGAATGCAGCCCTCAAAGAACTCCGAATTACTAATCGGATCGCTCGCGTACGATCTCAAAATGTTAGCCCTGAGTCCTTTGGGCGGCTCGTTCGTGATCTTGATGCCGTTCTGGAGAACCGATATGGGAAAGTGCTCCGTCGGATAGCTGGTCAACCACAACCGAAAGTCAGTGTGAATCGTATCGGGAATCAGACCCTCGCATATCTTCTCCAAGGTTGGCATCCAGCTCTTGGCCAGGTGACAATTTTGCAATACCACCCAGTTACCGACCGCTACGCCGTCCTTTATCAGTCCCTCTGCTATCGGTCCTTGACCTGAAACAATAACATAGTCAATTTCATGCGACAAATTTTCATACAGCAAACACTTACCTTGACCGAGAGACAAATAGAAAAGACGTTCGGCACCGTAGCCTTGCTCGTCAGCAAATGTCAATAAAGTTTGCGCCGGATCGGCACCGGGGGTCAGGATGAATATCAACGGAATACAGCAGTTGGAATCCAAGAAGGAAGATTCCAGGTCAAAAGGCGGTGGTTCTATGTATTGCGTGCCCAGTTGTTCTATAACATCCATATAATCGGAGTAAAAATTGATGTCCGTTCAATTTACTCAATTGATATTTACTTGGCTTTTACCTTCCACCAGCAACTGCACTGCTGGGATAATTTTATCGGGACGGATACATCGCAGAATTAACAATCGTTCGAATAAATTTAAACTGTCGTAGGGCGCTGGGAAGAGCTCTTTCTGCGGTTCTCTCGAGTCGAACATCTTCTTCCACTCGCCAGCGGCGTTAGTGAACGATTCTCTGATGCCCTACGGAAGGGCATTCTGTAATAAATATTGAATTTCTGATAAATTGTACAAAAATTTACTTCGTATCCTTTGACATTATCCAGTCTGCACAGTTCGTCCCAATATCTAATGGGCAGCCATTCGGTGGGATTAGCATACGGGTTCTCCAAACCTATCCCACCAGTTAACAGAAACAACCATTGATTCTCGGTTTCTAACGTGTCACTTTTCTCGCGCAGATTATAAACGAGAAGCAGTGTGAATAATAGCTTATCCTTTTCAAACAGAGATCTGCAGATGTTGACGTAAAGAGAATATGTGAAGTATTTATTTAGATCCTTCAGACGTTGCTCGATTTTGTCAGTCGGCTCCGTACGATCGATAGCCATGTTGAAGAGATTCACAAACCAAGCCAATGAATATTGATACATTGGATCTATGTTAGTTAGAGATGCTGTCAAAAAAACAATTTGATTAAAATCTCTGGTTAAAGATATATCATCGATTTTTCTTCACTATTATTGATTGTCCATCTCGATTGATTTACCTATCGTGAAGAAGAGTATGGTTGAATAGACTGCAATGGGTTGATACTGTAATCTCGCGGCGTCGATCGATTTTTCTGTAACCTCTGTGGCCGCTTGCTTAATCTGAATATCATCACTCAAATTCTTGGACATCATTAAAATATCGATAGCTTCCTCGTCCTCCAAAATGTTACCTTTCGCCACGGAAAGTACCTCCAAGATTTTATCTTCCGACTCCTTCAACATCCTATCATAATTACATAAAGTAAAAAAATTATATAAGTGAAGGACGTAAAACCGAAATGTAAAACATACTTTTTGTTCGTGGCACTCTGCACAATCAAAGCGTTCTTTTCCGATTCCAAATCAGGTCTTTCCCTCGCGACCACAATACCGAGCAACTGATCCTCCAGGCCGCTTGGTGTTATCATAAAATTCAGCAGAGTTACTCTTACAGTTACTTCCGGCAGATAATGAGGATTTCTTAACTTTGTCGTGATGTAAAGTCTATGTATATACAATACAATAATCATTATTGTTACATATGTGCAAGAATATTTCATCTCAATTTACTATTCATATAACAAATAATAAAATTTGTTGCTAAAGATATGTTGCATTAATAAATTCATTTTCCATGTGACATTGAAGATGCAATATTTTATGCGCATGTAATTAGAACCAGGGTTGTTAAGTAACGAGTTACTTGTAACGTAGCTACCGTTACAGTTACTTTTTTTGGTAACTGTAACGGTAACGTAGTTACATTTATCTAATAACGATAACGATTCATTCGTTATTTTAATCGTTACTTTTTCTTAGTAATTGTAAAACTATTTATTAAACTTGTCTATACGTAAGCTAGAAGCAATTTATCTAAAGA
>VBVR01003555.1:4376-17229 GCA_011638315.1 Tetramorium parvispinum
ATGATACACTGAGAGAAAAATATAGTTACTTTTGGCCTCAAGCACAATTTATAATATTTTTGACGATAATTATGGTTAACATCATGATGCATATAGTTAGATTAATCATATTTATTGTTAGAATTATTATAAAATTATGGTTGAGGTCAAAAGTAACTAAAAGTATATTTTGCTCTCAGTATAGACATTAATTGTGGTTTACGTGCGCGACTTTAACTACTACTCCTAAATTAGACCTTGAAATTATTTTAATAATTTAATAAATATTAAATATATATATTACACTGAGAGAAAAATATAATTACTTTTGGTCTCAATCACGATTTTATAATATTTCTAACGATAGTTATGGTTAACCTAATGAAATGCATACAGTCAAGTTAATCGTATTTACAATACTGTTAACACGAATGTGTGAATATCACACACTTTCTACGTGTGATGCGTATCCCCCGTTTTAAGACCTCTATGAGTGTGTGAATTTTTTAAAACTATGTGAATATTCATAAAAGTCATAAAACGGGGGACACGCATCACACGCAAAAAGTATGTGATATTCACACATTCGTTTAAACAGTGTATGGTTAGAAATATTATAAAATTATGATTGAGGCAAAAAATAACTATATTTTCTATCAGTGTAGAAAACAGGGCTGAGCGGCAAAAGTACGCGCTCTTACGCGCGGTCCGGTTGCCTTTTAACTTATCTAAATGTCTAAGTGCGCCTTCAATGGCTAAAACATTGACGTTAACTTTTATCAGAATTCGTTTTAAACAAACTGAAACACGTGGCGCGCCACCAGACTCGCTCGCAACCCTGGGAATTAGACTGCGTTAATTTCAAGTTAGATTACGAAGCCGTGAAGCGGAGAACCCTCCACAACGTGACGCACATTTCCTAGCCGAGAACTATGTCGATCGTAAATACTGTTAGTCTTGTTATTGCCGTTCTTGTTCGTTAATGCGATTAAGATTCTTCAAAGAGGGAAACGCGCGGAATAAGATGTAAGCGGAATTTTCATTCGTCTCATTTGCAAACTAAATATGTTTGCTCATGTTATTTCTACGAATTATTCTTACCACATTTTTCGCACGATACGTCTGACACGTGTTATATTTTCATTTTCTCCGACATATTACAGTTGTAACGATGTAAATATTTTCGTGCTGCTGGAAGCGTTTCGCAACCTCCGTAAGCTAATTTCGCCCAAGTCACGAGATTTCGCAGAAATTTACTAGATTAATTTAAGTATTATGTCGCAACGTCTGCGGCTCGCAGGGAAAAGAAGGGCATTGTCCTTCCGAGGAACGGCAAAGTTACTCCGGAAACGAAGAAACGGGGTTGAGGAAAGAAGAAACAGAAAGGGGGACAAGAAAACTCCATTACGTTATGAAGCTGCCTTGTTTCATAGAACGATATGTCTGCCGCACGAAAGCCGTATATATGCGTCGTTGCCATACGCTAATTATCCGAGCGCGATTTTACTTTTATCGCGTTAAGAAAAATGATTGTAAATCTATAGAAAAATAAAGGCGGACAACCCCGCTTGCGCGGGGATCCCTCGCCGTGGGGGCCGTTACACGTTCCGCTTTTGACCGATACGAAATCAATCTTGCAAATTGTAGAACGAACGCATTACGCTCTGGTTTATGATGAAGCTTGAAAATTGCATACTAAAATTAACGTGCTATTACGAAATGGTACTCGGCTCATGAGACTCGTGAAGCGTTACAAACTTGGTCTGCGCGAGCTCAATTACGCTGATGAATTACGCATACCCATCCTCCCGCGCGCACTCGAGAACGAATTCATCTTCGTCATACTCGTTGGCACGCGTATCTGCCGGATAAAGTGGCATTTTGCTAGGTAACGCCGCTCGAAAATTTCTGCGCTCGATAAAACGGTCGGTACTATATGCGCGTGTCGCGTGTGTCTCAATTATCATTCGCGAAACGCAGACTCGCCTTTTCGTGATCCTACACGGAAAAAAATTGGTTGGATCAATCAGAAATCTGGATATATTAACCAGAGTGTCTGGTGAAAAATGAGCGATCCACACTGAAAAAAAATTCTGGTTAAAAACGGACGAATCAGAAAAATCTTGTAGGCGTGATCAAATATTCTGATTATTATAATAGAAATTCTGGTTATTATAATAGGACTCAATACTTTATAACTTATAATAACCAGAATTCCTATTATAATAACCAGAATATTTGATTAATCACGCCTACAAGATTTCTCTGATTCGTCTTTAATCAAATTTTTTTTCAGTGTAGGTAACCAAATAAAAATGATTGCATTCTTGTGAAACCAATAAAATGTTCTGGTTGTGTACTAGAATATTTAATTATAATAACCAAAATTTATGTGCAATTTTATCAATTACACTGAGGGAAACATCTGGTGACGCTATCCAGAATTCAGAATCGGTTTACCAAACAGCATAGTGAATAATCGTGTAACATCTAATCAATAATACCAAACTATCTAGTAAGCGCATTGTCTGATTAGTATTACAGCAATGTTTAGATATGTTTACCAAATTGTCTAGTATATATACGGTTCATTTGATGAGCGTTACGATTGTCGGAAAAGAAAGCGTCGTAATGAGAGACAATTGATTATCATGTCATCAAACGGACACCACACGTCTCGAGAAGATTATCAATCAAAGTCTAGATACCTATAATGTCTAGATACCTATGACTAAATGTCTTGGTATCGACTACTATGCCGTTATCAAAATACTGAATGTGCGACCCACACTGGAAAAACTGTTTTGTTTTATGAACCAGAAGTTTGGTTTAAATATACCCAACAAAATTGTTCAGTTGCTGTAAACAAATATGTTATTTGTGGTTATATTTTGTTAAATCATTTTGGTTTAGAGAACAAGATAGTTTTGTTCCTTAAACAATTCTGTTTTGTTCTCTAAACCAAAACGATTTAACAAAATATAAGCAAATAACATATTTGTTTATAGTAACTAAAGAATTTTGTTGGGTGTATTTTAACCAAACTTTTACTTCATGGAACAAAACAGTTTTCCTAGTGCACATGTCACATATAAGTTCATTACACTACTTCTCACAAAATGAATATAGTTTTAAACATCAAATAATTTCCCTCAGTGTATACAGTTACGTTCATCTAATCATGCTATGTAATCATAATAACTAGACATTTGAATATTACAACTGAATCAGCAGTAATCAAACGTCGACCATTGTTAGAACTAAATATTCTGGTTGGTAAAAATTACTAGAATATTTCATTATAATAACCAGAAATTCTGTTCAGTCCAATCAAATTTTGTTCAACCAAACATATCATGTGTACAATATTTCATTAAAGTAATAACTTAATTAGATATTATCAGAGCCGAACCGTCCTTACTTACAATGCAAACCTTTTCGCGTTTCTCCGATTTTAATTGTACGCGTTTTCGGCGCTCCCAACAATTTCGCGAACAAGTCGGAAGCTCCGTGTTTCGCTGCCGGCGCAAACTTTTCGTACCACTTTGCCCCCGCATTGGCCGCGCATCGCTCTGAATAATTTAAGGACAAACAGCGACGACGGAATATATTTCCACCGAGTTCTCTCTCGATATTTTCTTACGGCTTTCACCGGGCCTAATTGAAGCTGACGATCCTAGGCTTTTATTAAGCGGAACAAAGGGCGCCGGAACGCCAAAGTCGCGAGGCACCCGAGCTCATTGCACCGAGCAACGGCTGCAGCGGTAAAAAGAGCCCGATGAGAAATTCCGGAATAGAAACGATCGACTTTATTACGGGAAGAGTCGCCGGCCTCGCCGGGCAAAATGCGCTAAATAAAAGCAACGCGTGAGTGCGCGCGAAGAAATGGACGGAAAAGAGGTTTTAGCACCGCTGCCGCGCGCTGGCAATACCCAATATCCGCTTTGACGCCGGGCTGCCGCGATGATCGTGTCCCGTATCGTTGTCGTGGGATACATCGAATTTCGCAACCGGCAGGGAACTCCGCGAAATTTCGTAATACGTGCCGTCGCGAAAATTTCAACGCCGCGTCGTCTCGCCGCTGCTCCCGCCCGTAAAAAGCCAGGTGTGTCCAACTTTGCATTATGACTAAAACGGAAATTTTCGTACTGTCGAGGAGCCAAAGTGCAGCGACTCGGCATGTCGCATTCTTGCTCTCCCTCTCTTCCTGCCGTAACGCGGGTGTGTAGGTATCAAATATATTTTCTATTAACCGTGAGGAACAAAAAAGTAAGCTAGTACTTAACTCTTTCACGCCTCCGGGACATATATGTTCCACTTGAAAAAAAATTCATAACTTTTTCAAATATTAATATTTTGACATTTTCTTTGGTTCAAATTCTTTAAGAGAGTCCCGACTATTAACAAAAAATTAAAAACCATGTCAATTAATAAATATTTTTATGTTTTAAAACATGGGTGAAATTTTAAAGAAATTAAGATCTTCAGAAAAAAAATTTGAATTAAATCAACAAATTCCAATGGAAGATCCCACCCTCTCTTCTCTTTAGTCAGATTTATTCGCTTTAAAATAATGAAGCTTGAGGACGACGCAGACCAAGCATGCGCGGCCGACAGCGGAACGTGTGCGCGGTCTTGCAGTTTTTAAAATTACCTGTTGGGATAGCGCGACGGAATGCACTACATAGTTTCCATCCGGACGAGACAGCATAATTGTAATCGAACTTCACTTAAGGTAAATGGCATGAAACTAAATTGGCATACAAAACATTTTTTTGCAATAATTGTTTAAACAAATTGCAAAAAAGTTTTGTATGCCCATTTTACATAGTTTTATGCCATGTCCTATTTGCAATAGTTATTTTTACCGTAGAGGTTGTGATTTAGTCATGAGCACGGCGAGATATTCAGATATTGTAAAATTCGATTTTCTATAATAGTTTATAACTTCTTTACAACAGATTGGTATTGACAATAACAGTGAAAACTATTGTTTTTTTTTAGTAATTTTTCCCGTAGAATCGATTGCCGCAGATTTCAAAAAAATTTATGTCGCAATAATTTGTTTAAATAAATTGCAAAAAAATTTTTGTCTACTAATTTACATAGTTTGAGGCCATGTCCTATTTCCAATAATTAGTTTTGCCCTGCTATTATTGGTTTAAGCATGGGCATGAATGGGTTAAAGTATGTTAAAATTGAAGAATTTCCCCGCTTCCGGTGCGAATTCCATGGTCATTTTCGGATTCTACGGAAAATAGATAGGAAAATATTAAATTTATTCGATCTCTCGGTTGCCGAATCCCCGTTTTTGTATATTCTTCTTTAGGCAAGCTAGCTTCTAGAGTTTTTGGGGTCGCTGATTATAAATCTGGCATCAGATTTGTGAAACGTAAAATGGCGGATTCAATATGGCTGACAGTAAACGGTAAAACTGAAAAATTGATACTTTTTTCAAATCTTTTATAATTTGATCTTATATTCGTAGTCAGCGACCTAAAAAACCCGTACAGTCATGCTTATCTCATTTGTACTAGTTCCCCATTTCCCGGGGACATGAAAGGGTAAGCTATGTGAACCTAGTATCTAATTTTTAAAAATTTAACTTTTTTATACGGGAAATGCATACGGGAATAGCATTTTGTTTGTGTAGTTGTTTGTAGTAACAATACTTAAAAGTACGCTATCGTTAAGTTGAAGTAACTTTCTGACAGAAAATTTATGTCACATTACTAAACAGTTACTTTTCGCCATAAAATAACTCCACTTTAATTACCAAACGTTGCCTACAAAAACAGAAACGGCATCATCGTGTTTGTAAGTAAATAATATCAAAACTCTGAAATATACGCTGCCGGCAGAATGTACAGAACAAATGCTCAAACTTTATGCTGGCGTATGGATACTTTCCGTTTCAGAGATCGGAATAATATTTCTAACGGGATTCGTGAGAAATCAATACAATGAATGTTAAAAACGTGCTGCGAAAAATTAATTATTAAAATAAAATACATTAGAGAAAGAGCAAGAGAGAATGTTTTTCATAAAAGTAATTTTTTACTTGGGTTCCTTTAAACGAAAATATTATGAATGCAATTGTTTCCTTGTCAAAAACTCAGTTTCTCTGTTATAAATTAACGAGTGGTACATAATACTGTTCGTAAAAACAATGCATGGAAAATACATTACGAAAACAGTAAGTTCTGACAAGTCAATTGAATAATAACTCAATTAACTGATATTTCTCGTATTTTTAGTACAATTCGATATTCTTTCATGTAAATATAATGCAATCTATATATGTTACTAATATACATGTTTACTAATTAAATTATACAGGACATGTCATAATCTGTGCAACATTTTAATAATATATTCCAGAGATGGTCAGAGCCAAAAGTTTTGATCGAGACGTGCGATATCCGATAATTAATGCACACTTTGAACGATGCAAGATTTAAATCGCCAATATATAAACGACGAGTTTTCGCGACGCGGGGAATAAAATAAAGTTAGTTATGTCAGGTATTTACCAATTAAACGCGTTGCGGTACTCGATTCCGATGTCAATATCCATTTCGTATAAACGGCGAGTTGTTAATAATCGAAAATTTCGAAAATATCAAAATACTTCGGTGAAATCAATAACTCATCTCTGGATTACTCTTCCATGGAGGTCGGATGTCTTCTCCTCCTGCTCTTAGCTTCTTTAGTTGTCAATCACTCACACAAAACACTTGCGAAAATATGGTACGCACTGAAAGAAAAGATTAATTATAATTGATTATAATAATCCAGTCTTGATAAAAGTTACCAAGAACCTTGGTGAAATAATTTCAACTAAACATAGATCATTATGACTAAATAATGTTATAAAAAATGAAATGATCATAATTATCATTTAACTTTTTAGTATTATTATTATATTTGGTAATAACTAAATATTTCAAAAAATTGCATTACTAAATGAATCTTATAAGTTTGCCTAGAATTGTTTTTCAGTGTGACGATCACATGCGCATATCACAATCGTAATAATTAAAATATAATAATGTCGCGCGATACTTTACACGGCATTCTTAATTTTAATCGTACACAGCGTGTGTTTTAGTCTTTCCAACGAAGAATAGATCAGAAAAAGTATGTGTTAAGCTCTGTCTTCATGTGTAATATTTCGTAAAGAACCTTGAACGCATTACCGGTTAATTTATGAGTCTCACCGTGCGAACGATAATAAAGTGACTATGTTTACAGAATACGCCGCACCGTATGTTGCAAAGAAAACAAACGCTGCGTGCCGCTAAAACGACGTTTAACGCGCTTAAATAACGTGTATCGGAATATTCCGCTTCTCGTATTTTTAATTAATTACTAATAAATAGTCGACATACTACTATTTAAATCTCTCGATCAGCGACTCGCATCCTATTCCGAAGCGAAGATGAATGAATTACATTTAATTCGGTGAACTGAAATTGAAATATCTCTCGCGATGCAAGATATACATTCGAGTCCAAATATTGCCGAGAGAAAATAACGATCGCCCGTAAATATTATATCTTCCTCTATCGTTTCAATTTTAACTTTGATTCCGTTAAATAAGTAAGTCGCGCGATATATTTATTGCGACAAATTATAGTCGCTTTGACACGCTTACGAAATCGTGAGAATTAATCAATTGCGTGTGGAATTGAGGATTGCCAGCTGTTCATAGAAAATAATCGCATTCTTTCGTAACACTCGTCGCGATGATATCTGGAAAGATAATAACGCGACAACACGCGCCTCGCTCGTTAAACATTACATAAGCACTAATAAGAAAAATCAACGGTTTTCGCGATGAATGAAACTATACACGATCATTACAATTGCCGTAATAAGGGACACTGAAAGAATCGAAATAAATCAGATTTGAAATTGGATTGCCAAGTTGGAAGATCCATAAACGACGAATGGGGCAATCGTTGAAAAACTTTTCAAATTAAGATAATATGTGTGCGCGGACTAGAATATTATACGATCCAACTTGAACCATCAATTCCCGTAATGTTAGACCTGCATCGGGCGTGCGTATTTCTATGGCGCCGAGATATTTCTTCATCAATGGAGAGTCTTAGCAACAATAATACGGTTAGTAAAAGAAAATCCGGCATGTGTAAGCAGAAATCAGTTATATCGAGAAATCCGGCGCTCGCCGACGTTTCCGTTTTACATTTTGCAAGCGCCGGCGAGAGTTTAGGGGCGGAGCTATATCTGCTCCTATGAACTTCTGCACATTTGATTCCGGAGAAATTGGACACTCGTGGCATATCGACGAGGCGAGAGAGAAAGAGAGGGAGAAAGAGCGCGCCGGTCACACAACGTGGCCAATTCCGTTCCGCCCCGGATCACCGTGACTTTCGTACGAACGCGCGTAGGGCCGACCTAATTTCGCACGCTCCGGGAAAGCGGACCGTCCACGGCCAATTCCTCCAACGACCGGCACTGCATCACAGACTACTGTGGTAATATCGCTTTCGATGGTGGAAACGCCGTTCGATTACCCTCGTCTTCGACGCGGTACAAATCCTCCGCTCGGTGGGACGATGGTGTGAGGGCGGAAACGGGTTGTACGTGTGGCGCGGACTCGCGCGAACAGCATTCAGGTTTTAGAGCTGGGGATCGCCTTAATGCCACCGGGGAAGCACCCGCTGATACCCTATTAGCCCGATTTCTTATCCGAATCTCCTAAGCGTCATTCGAAGAAGAACGTAGTGAATCAGTTCCCCCTCGCCCCTCTTCGCCCTCCGGTGCTCTTTTTTATGAAAACGGACGAGTTCTCTTGCTCCGCAACGAGGAAACAGGAACTACTTGCGAATCTGATTCACAGCTTCCGCGAAATGTTTTCTCGCGTTGAATCTGAGTTGCCTGCAGTTGCTGCACTCTTTTCGCCGGTTCTCTAAAAGTCGCGATAAATGGCGGCGTTCTTTGTTATCTGTTTCTTATTTATATGTCCGAGACTTTACATTTAGAAATATCATTGTTTGTGAGAGACGAAATATCGTTTAATTATTTTCAAACTGCTGTAACTCGCCGACAAAATATAGGCACAAAATTCAAAAAGCATTTCAAATCTTGAACGTACTTCTATCAAATTCTTTTTGCGGATTCTAATTATCTTCTTTCTTTACAAAACGACAGAATGATAAAGTTTTGTCCATCAAAATAAAAATTTTTAATACGACTTTGCTGCGTTAGATCTGATGTGCAAAAAATCGTAGAGAATTTCTGTTATCTGTGTCTTGTAGCAGGATCTCTTCCCTTTAATTTGAGTGGTTGCTGATCGCTGTGCGATTTTTTTTATCGAGTTATCGAGGTTTGAAGAAGGAATAGTCATTTTGACTTTGATCACTTACTACTCGTAAACAAATCAACATATAGTACTCTGCGAAAAAGCATTAAAAAGCTGAAAGTCAGTTCTTTCAAACGCTGTTTTCTTCTTAGCCTTACTTTTTCCAACAAAAAATTAAGTTCAGATATTATGTAAAAAAATCACATATTTTAAATATCTTCTTTAATTCAATATATTGTCATGAAAAAAAAAATCAAATCAAATTACTAAAGCAAAGTTTTATGGTTCATACAAGTCTACCACATGGTCATTCAAGTATACCACAATACAAAACAATAACGTTTATCAGCTAAAACATTTTTATTCTATGCGTCCAGCGTTCTTGAAATTGTCTAAATTGCTAAAAACTAAAATAAAACTAAAAAAACTATCGATATTGCGCTAAAGTTAAAACTTTAAGCTTGAGAAATGCATGTTTAATTGTAAATGTTCATATATGAAAAATTTTTCATTGGGTATTTCAGTGCAATGTTTCTGAGGGCGGACCCGCGCACATTTTAACGTTACCGCAAGCTTGCAACAAAGTTGCAGAAACATTTCGCAATTTCTGTGCAATGTTACAATGTTTCAGTGTAATGTCTTTGCAATGTTTTTGTAATCTTACTGTGCTGTTTGGGTGTATACATATGGGGCGTTCTTTGTCAAATTTGACCCCTCTCCTCTGTCCAAAAATCAGGGCGACCAATATCGCATCTGGAATCATTTTGTAGCTACACGTCTGTACTTTCTTTGAAACCTGGTCCTCTTGAAAAAATAAAATGGCGAATCTAATATAGCGGCTATAATCTAAAAAGTAAAGAAAAAAATTACTTAAATGCGCTGATAAAACCCTGAGAAACTCACCCTCTACTCCCATTTTAAACCCATTTTAGGAGATGGATCACGGAACTGATGCTAATTTGGAAAGAGCACCCAAGAAAACTGTTAGAACAATCGGTTGATACTGTAGAATAGCATGCAGTTCAAGAAGACCTAAGAAACTCACTTCTACTTTCCACCTTTAATAGGGGGTTGTAGGGTGTTCCATTTAAAAAATTAAAGGTGACCTTCACGTGACCTTCAAGTAACTATTGAAGGTCAAATTAATGACATCATCTTATGTCCCCCTTGAAACCATACAACTTTAGTCTGAAACATTTTTCTCTAAAATGCTTTGTTTCCGAAATAATTGCGTGCGTTAATTAAAATGGCTCACCTTGTATATAACATCAATATAACTGTGTTTACTGGGATATTGTAAGTTTAAAATAAATTTGTAATTTATACTTGTTGTATTACAGTTTCGTTTTTCCTTAAAATATGGTGTACATCAACAGCAATATGAACCAAGAAATACTTTCGACAAAATCTGACTTAAAAAATTGCGATGAAGATGGATTAGCAATGTTTGTCAAAAACATAATCGAGTTAAATTCCCAATATAATTTGATAAAATTGCCGAATGATTTTGATTCCTGGACTGTGAAAAAGCAACACAATTGGATAAATCAGAACATTGCAAATTTCTTTCCAAATCTGCCGCAATCTTTGATGAATCTTATCCCGGCTATTTTTCAACAACTCGATCTTGAAGATCGATCTCTAGAGGAATTACCTAAATGGATGGATATGGATAAATATCGCAAAGGGCAAAAATTTGCGCAGAAACATTTCGCCTCTCTCATTTCATCCAAAATAGTGGGTCTGATGTATGCGTTCTCATTTGATGACCAACTAAAACTTTTTATTTTCGGAGAACACATTTATACGCCATATCAGGGATTTGAAAGGTATCTTTCTAAAATATTGCATTTACTTTATCTGGTAAGTAGTAGTGAAAGCGCATGTTATAAAAATTTAATAAACTTACGGTATGATAATTTACGAAAAAAAAGAAGAGAAACAGAACACTGTTGATAATTAACTAATGAATATATTGGAAGTTCATATAAATATTGTATGCATTATCAGATGCATTCTAAGTGAATTTCTTAAGGCATTTACATAGGTATTTATCAAGCTTGCAAGAAATTTATTTGAAAATACACATTATTTGTGACCTTATTCAATATCTTTAATATATGTATACTATAACTATAACATTATACTATACTATAACTATAACAATATATAATAATTACTTTAATATCTCTTAAACTATACCCTGGGTCAAAATGAAGAAGAAATTGCGTTGCAATATCTCCCATTGCAACGCTGAAATTTTTAACACATGGGACAAATTTTTAAACTATGAAAATTTATTACCAACCTTCCTAGAGCAATCTCACACTTATTTTATATGTTAGATGAGTGCACTCTATCAATTTCAGTCAAAAAGAATCGATCTTCCGTGTGCGATAATAAAACAAAATGGCGGCTGGTCAAAATGACCCAGTGTGTAGTTTATGTCTCACATGGCTAGTATGTAGTTTAAGGGATATACATATATTGACAACGAAAGAAATATCTAAATTTCTACTTATGCCTTCCATATGAAAATATTCATAAATATTTTAACTGCCTCACTAAGCAAAGTACCCGCAGGGTGATAATAGATTGACAGTAGATTTGTTTTTATACTGTAACACAAATCCGATATTATCTATCCTTATTAAATTAGAGGTTGCTAATATTGCATTTCACAGTAAAATCTACGGTAATTGAAATAAATATATCATTACATAAGACATAAACGTTTACATGTAATCTAAACTTTACTCAAATGGTAGATTTTGTACAGTTTCTGCAATCAATCTGCAATTATATTCTAATAGCACATACTGTTGTATTTTGCTAAGTTTCTGCTAACATTCTATCGACAAAATTTGGACATAATATTTTCAAAATTCATCCTGGACAAAATCTTGTCTATCCGAGGATAATAATAAAATTCTGAATATTTTTCCATACACTAGCTAGTGCACTGAATTTTTTTTTACATACATTTTTTATATAAGCTTACATAAAAATGTAAGTAAAAAAGTAAATTGCATAAATATATTTTATAATTTTATTTCAAAGATATTTGATGCTCCTCAAACGAGTATTGAATTGGTATAGTGGAGAACCTTGGATTAAGGGAACTAGAGCTTTTAAAGATATGCAAATAACACGTATAAAGCATAGAAATTTTAGAAAGAAAATACGTCAGATGGATTATGAGAAAATTGCTGCTGCGTGTACATTCGCAAATCCATGGTGTCCAGATCGTGATTTGCTTCTGAAGGATTTCACTGCGGTTTGTCCAGCTGAGAAATTTGAACAGCGTCCACATATACTTTTAAAGAAATCACCATACAAACCAAAAGAAATAAGTAATGCTGAATTCGCAATGGTACAGAGCTGTCTAATATTTTTACCCGTGCTTTATCCACAAAACGTTGGAATACACGACGCGACCGACGAAGATTTGGAGGGCTTTTGCCATATGTGGAAATGTTACGGATATTTCCTTGGAATAGAAGATGAGTATGTAATGCAATTATAATATATACTGTGTTATGC